>CAAKHC010018788.1:10380-41875 GCA_901007825.1 Macroramphosus scolopax
TCCCAGCACTTCTGCATGTGTGTGTAAGTGTGTGTGTGTGTGTGTGTGTGTGTGTGTGTGTGTGTGTGTGTGTGTGTGTGTGTGTGTGTGTGTGTGTGTGTGTGTGTGTGTGTGTGTGTGTGTGTGTGACAGGCACACACATGTTAAATCCAGCATCCAGTCTAGCACAGGCTCTCTGTGTGCATGTGTATGATTGAGCTGCCGCCGGCCTGTCTCTCCACTCAGGAACCTTGTGGAGGTTTCTGTGGGTGTTTTCCTGGTTGTTACTGCAGCAATCCATTTGTCTCCACTGCCAGTTGACTTGCCACAAGATACGCTGGGAGAACACTCAATTATGCAAAGGCTTAAGCCAGGATCTGAAATGAAATTGCCATGTTTTCATGTCAACAGCAAAATTATCCTCCGTTTATTTTGGCTTTCGAAGTGCATGTGCAAAAACACATCTTATAAAACACCATGTCAACTTAGGAATTTGTAGTCTAAGACAAAAGACGATATCAGCATGTTCTTCTTGCAGGAAGTCAAAATCTTAGACTCACGTAGAAATGTTTCCAACAGACAGAGACAGCACATCGCAACGCAAGTCTGGTTAAATAGAGTCTTCAGTAAATATTAAGGGTCAATGGTCACTGCGGAGCCATGCCATATGTTTTACAGGCCTGTTTTACTGTTGAACTGCAGCCTTGTTTCCACAGAATGACGTGAGATGAGCAGGCCGCTGCACAGAGAATGTCATGGTATGAATTCATTGGTTCGGAGTTACGTCAATGACATAATCACAGGAAACACAGAATGGAAGCAGACATTGATAAAGAGCACAGCAGCTTACATATAACTGCTTTCTAACTATATGATGCTCATCCACTGCTGGGTTCTGTCCTGCATCTGACAAGAACAAGTGTGCTGTGGTTTGCACACACACACACACACGTCATTCATTCATTAAACTGACGATTACATTACAGCATCTACATTGTGTTACATCTACAACAACTAAATGGATCCCCGAGGGTCTGCAGAAATCAGTAAAGTTCTTAATCAGCATGACGCAGTGTTAGTTTAATGACAGCGGCAATTACTGTGTCGTACAGTCGTTAACTGCTTAGCTACAAATAGCAAGACAATGCCTTGTTCCTCTCTGATTCTGAGGAAATACACTCAAATATTGATGAGTAATAGTGTTCAGTATTTGGTGTTTGTTCAAAATAATACTTTTAGAGAACTGCAGTATACAGTACTGATGAAGATAAGAATCAATCCTGTACTATAACCCCATAAGGAAACTCCTAATACGGAGGCTGTGCAAAGGAATTAAAGCATATAATCTAATGATATAAGTTGTATTTTAAATGCCAGTTGGAAATGCAATTCAATTACTGGTTTCAGTAAATTCCTTTACAGCATTTTCTACAACATTGAACATACATTAACAAATTACATGTACTTTAATTTCACCCCTGACTGACGAACATCAACTTGCCTGAGCAGTTTGAATATCTGAATTGATAGAAAAATATAGTAGCTAATTTGTCTCAACAAAAGAACAACCAGACTCCACAGGGAAAAGGAGCAGGGACGACCGGAGTCTGGTCCCTCGACCTTCCTGCTGTGATGGCCGTGGCGCTCACCACAGGCCACCATGCCGCCCAATGACAGAGGATGAGGATGGAGAATGAAGGGGGAGGGTGGTGAGAGGAAAGAGGATGAGTTAGAGCGGCTTTAATAGGTTTGCAAAGGTGATTGAATTGATGCGGTTCAGGTGAGCGAGTTAGTGGGGGGATTGGTGGCGTTGTCTTGTTTCTGAATC
The DNA here is from genome assembly GCA_901007825.1 of Macroramphosus scolopax. NCBI lineage: Eukaryota > Metazoa > Chordata > Actinopteri > Syngnathiformes > Centriscidae > Macroramphosus > Macroramphosus scolopax. Next base: position 12,188 of record CAAKHC010018788.1, read on the forward strand.
TCAGTTATAATAAGAACTCAATCTGCAGCACAAAGAACCAGATTCTCTTCCAATCGATTGATATTCCAGCTGCCTTGGAATCTACATTCAATGTTTAATTGACTGGTTGTATGTGACCGCCTGTTGGTCGAGCGTGAACAATATGAAGCAGCAGCTCGTATTTGGAAAGTTATTTAACCTTTATTCTGGACTGCAACTAACCAGGCAATTTATTTGTTTAAATCAGAGTTCTACTTTCTCCTGAGCCCCGTGGTTTTATCATTATTTCCACTTCACTGAGGGATTTACAACTTAAAAAACCTTTTGTTTGACTCTCAAGTTTTATGTGTAACCACTAATAGCTTTATATTTCTTGGAATGCTTCATACCTGCTGGCGATGGGGGGGAAAACGTTTTTCCTTTGTTTTTTTATGAAGCAACGAACTGTGTACCTACTGGGCCAGTCGAGGCCGGGACACATTAATGGTTTTGCCTTCAGAGGAAGCACACTGACAGATCCAATTAAATTCATCAGTCTTTCCCCTGTTATCGAGGTTTAGTAGGTCACTAAGGGGACTACGTGTATATTCAATACCTTTGTTCTTATTCACTTCTTTATTTATATTATGTACTTAGTTTAGATTGATATTTATTATGGTGTGAAGTGAACAACAAAGTGTCAAGGTTTGAAGCCTGCACGTGCTCCCGGAGTCCAGACGGTTCTGGTTTCTGTACACAGTCGACCGACATGCAGGTGAGATGATCTGGAAAATATCTATATATGTGACAGTAAGCATGAAAGGCTGTTTGTCAATATTGTATGTCAATCCTGTGATAGACTATCGATCTGTCTGGAAAATGGAAGGATATATGGGATGACAATTACTTTTCTTCGTGGAGAAGAATCCACCCATGATTGCGATTTGTATCATTGGAGAATACCAACCAATTTCAGAGCAGCGGGCCTCATCAAACCCTGCAGCTCAATAGATGCAGGTGATCATAAGATGCTATTGACATATACAGGTTCCCCTGCCTTTAATAGACTGAAAACACAAGCAGATTCTTCAACTTTCAGTGTCAATATATACTGATTTGGGTGATATTTTTATTTTTCTCTTCCAGTTATGTGCATCGTCATCACAGCACTGCTAATCCTTCTCGTCTGCAAAGAGTCTCCAGCAGTAGGTCTTTCTCCAGAAGAAATGACCAGTGCATGCAAGCTACAGATGTAGTTGATCAAACAATGAATATGTTTATATAAATATAAGTACACGCTTCGTCTGTGTTTCCTTTGCAATGAACGGAGGCCTTTTCCTTCTAAAGAGAGGCAATGAGCTATGAAGATCTGTTGTGGCAGTTGGATTGTAAGATTAGATTTGCTGCAGACGGTTAATGTTTCAGACCTTAGAATCATTTGGTACAACAGATTTATTTGAACGTCTGCTCTGAAAAGAAAAAAATATCCAATGAAAATCACCCCAGAATCTGATGAAGATAAGGACAAAGCTCAGGTGTCTTTCGGTCTTAAATGCTCGAGGGAAGCATGTGGGACCCCTCAGAAATAATTGGTACCAAATGTTTTCCCCCATTTTTTTGCAACAATGGCTCAGTGTTGACTGTTGATGTCGGTTGCTCACAGAAGTGCAGCAGTTGTTTTTAAAGCTGTGGCCTAAGCCAACAAATTTTAAAAGTACCCCCCTATAAACAACTTCTTGGCACCAGTGAGCTGTCAAGAAAATTTAAAAGGTTCGCAAGAAATTACTGTTGATGGCTGCTAGATGATTGCTTCAGGTTAATTTGCCTTTTTGCAAGTTGATTGATTCCAACCAATGAAGGGATGGAAATACATTTAAATTATATACATTTTATATCAAATTAATTTCTTTACAACTGTAAAAGTAATCCATCTTTGTATGCTTTCTTTTGCCAGCGCTCGCCAGCTACATCATTTTCAAAGAACACTCTTAACACAACATTATACCTTTCTAAGTTCAACCCCCTCTGCTGACAGGAGATGCGGGTTATTGCCCCGGTAGAGGCTCACAGCACTACTGGGTTATGTAAACTCCTGCTGGGATCCCCTTAGTGCTGAAAACTAATCTGGGCTTCCTGTAAATAAAAGCAGCTGAGAACAGACTAAACATGAAAATACACCAGCTACGTCTGCTACGCATCCTGTAGGCGGGACGTCGTCTTAACATCAGTAGGTACGCTGTCTGCAGGTACTCAATGGGATGAAGATTAAGGGTGAAGCCTGGTTAGGTTTAGGTACACTTGCAAATGTTACGAAAATGTTTCGTCTCCAACAGCCGTGTCCCGCCCCGGGGCCAGGTGTTTGTCGGTGCTGTTCACTGTCCATTAGTTCCTAACGTTTACTTTTTCCTAGCATCACAACATCATCACATCTCGTCAGAGCATGTGAGTGGATCGCGAGTGGAGCAACTTACTAGTTAGCTACATCAGTTTACACCTGAAGGAGGTGAAGAGAAAAGGTAATAAATATGCTGTTTGTAAAATATTGATTCCCTTTGGAAAGCTGTGGTCATTAAGTTACAGCAAAGTAGATGTGGATACATTAAGAAGAGCATGATTTAGGTGCTGTGGTTAGCATGATGGCTAACATCCAGTTAGCATTCATGTTAGCATATCTATGTTGTGCTATTATGTAGACTGTATAAAATAAGATGTAGCCACAGTGTTTCTGGTGTAACAGCACCATGCCAAGCAGGGGACGGTGTCTATTAAAACATAGTAAAGCTGAAATGATTCATGACAGAACAACTGCTAACATCATGACTGTTCCCTGTGGAGAGGCATTGTGAGTTGCTACATTGGGCTCTCGCTGTTTGAGTGATGGTGTCATGGATCCAGCTGGAACATCCTGTCCCAGATTGTCTTCATCTCTGTGTCTCTCTTGCCTATCTCCCTCCCTCCTAATGTTCGTCTGCTTATTGTTTTGTGTTCATCCGCCTGTCTTTTGGCTGCTCCCATTGTTCCTGCCCACCTGGTGTTCGACATGTAACCTGCCTGCAGCTGTTCCCGCCATTTCTTCTGCTCCGCCTCCTTAACTGCCTCCTGATCAGGTAATTATTCCCCTCACCTCTCTGCTGTTTACTCATGAGCCTCACTAGTATAAATATGAGTTTTTTTCTCCTCTATTGTGGGCCACATTGTTAAATGGGCCTTTGGATTTTGTTCATTCTTGTTTCTTTGTCTGACTGAACTGTCTTTTGATTTCTCGAACTTCAATTGAAATGAAGCAGGAAGACTGTGAAGTCTCTCTTCGCACGCCCCTTTAAGTAACAGACAGTGTCCAGCTATCTCTGCTCATTCTCTTCTTCCTAGTAAATTGGTTTCCTATGCAACCTTGGACTCTTCTCATCTCACTGAGGAACCAGGCATCAGAAACTGACGCTGTATCTCATTCTGCACACTTCCCATCTTACGCTTGCCAGTATGTCACAACGCAATGTACTAGAAGTACCTGGATGGCATAATCAAAACGAGATAGCTACCTACTAGTGGTTTGATATTTGTGCATTTCTTGGTTTGTTTCTGCAAAGAAAATTATTATGATATAACGTTAGCATCAGCAACGGGCACCATGCAGGATTGGTGGTAAATTTCGTGGACTTGGAATGTTGCTGAGATATATAACACATCATATCAAACCTCTCCTGTTTTGCAACAATTGGTTGGTATACAGTGAGGCCATTCCATTGTCCATTTGTATTCATGAGGTACTTTGCTGGCGAAACCAGAACGGGAAAATGACCCCAGCCCGCCCTTCCTCCGGAGGACCTGAAGTGCCCCGCGACGGGGGTCAGCACAGAAGCATGGGAGAGAGGTGAAACCACCGCGGCATCTTGGAAGTGGCAACCTTTGATGGATGAAGTAATTGGCGGCAGGCTGTCAGTAACGCAGGCTGTTCTCATTGCCTCATCCTCCATGTGGCGGCGGTTGCATCCCCCTCTGTGGCGTCACCCGTCTGGAACACAGTCTCAACATTCATGACTTCAACCCTGAGAAGGCAGCAGGTGAATGATGTCATGAAGGTTCTATGGGATCTGCAGGAGAGAGCGGAGAGATGTATGAACCAGAGCTCTGACAGATGGAGGCAAGGAGAGAGAGAGAGAGAGAGAGAGAGAGAGAGGCAGCTGAAGGGGAGGAGAGAGTAGATGGGGAGGCTGCTGCTGAGGGAGGCGCTTCCTGGCAATCCTAAGAGGAAAATTAAACAAGTGATAAAAAACTTGAGCTCAAATACACAAAAAAAAAGAGATATTTGCCTTGTCTGTTATTATTTTAACGCAACATATCTTCATGTTTCAATTTTATTTGTTTGTAAGGGCAACACACCAGAATCAGCGATTCTGTAAATGTGCCTTTGTTCTGCCAGCTGGCTTATTTTCAAATGCAGTCCTTTGGCGAAACATTTGGAAACTACCACGCTTATGAAGTTGATTGTACAGACCAAGGTTAAACACAGCCTCGCCAGCACTCGTGTTCTCCACAGGTTGTGTGCTCCACTGTCCACATCATCCTCTGGGTCCAACAGGTCCTTTTGCTGAGGCAGATGATGTGAAGGAACACATCTCGATTCAAAGATAGTCCAAACGTGCAGACGATCTGCACTCGGGGAGGAGAGAGAGGAATGTTGTGGCAGGAATGTGCAAGTCTATTTCATATAAATGATACGGAAAAATATTAGGAGCATCCCTCAGTGTAACCCAATACAGTTGAACAGCACCAAACATTACAAACAAAATGACCATTAAAATAAATCAATGCCTCTCTCAAATCAATTTGAATGAGAATTGAATATCAATCCAATGAAAGGAAGATTCATTGCAGGGCTGTTGTATTACGCTGCATTAGTTTTTCATTACGTTTGGATGCTCATGCAGTTCAGTGTAAAATAGCAGCGTTTGATTTGTCACAAATTTGGAAGCAAAACGTTGCATAGCAGTCTGACACATTTTTGTTTACACAGTTTCTTTTACCTCATTATTTGAAACTTTGCCCGGGTTTATTATGTCTGACATCGTAATATGTTACACATGCTGCAAATAAGGAAAATGTCACCTTTAATAGCTTCATGCTTCCAATAGTTTGTGACACGCTACTGTGCTTCTGAGCCAACGCCAAGCCCTCAGCATTCATACCGTTTCATGTTCATCATGTCATACCACCCGGACATAATGACAAAATGCTGACATAGAAATAAAGTACTGGGAATAATTTTCTACAGAATTGGAGCCTGAACAGGACGAAAGCAACTCAAAGCAAAGATTTCCAACATCAGGGTGTATCTCATTAGATGCGCTGAAATATTGCTGCCAACCAAAAGGCACATTCAGAGTTTCCACACTTTGTCAGATGGCTCAGGAAGAAAAATCCCCTCAGTGCAACAAACGGGCTGACTGGCTGCCAGCAGAACGATCAGTGAGACAGAGATGGATCACAATACCATCCTCTAATATCTGTTTCTCCCAGGTATTTATCCCTTATGCTGCTTCATCCATGGTGTTCAATACTGAAAGGTAGATGCATGCATTGGTAACAGATTGCTGCCTAGCAGGGAGAACAGTACAGTGCAGTACAGTACAGTACAGTACAGTACAGTACAGTACAGTACAGTACAGTACAGTACAGTACAGTACAGTACAGTACAGTACAGTACAGTACAGTACAGTACAGTACAGTACAGTACAGTACAGTACAGTACAGTACAGTACAGTACAGTATGCATGGTCCAGATAATATATGACTGTAGAGGCATTCTCTTTCTATTCTTTAGATGCAAACATTAAACATTGTTCATGAGGGATTTCTTAATGGGTTCCATGTGGTCCATCTTATAGCATCTATCCTTTGTTGTGCTGTGTTTCCTCCGCTGCAGCATCTGGTGTCACATACAGGATTGTTAGTAGGAGGATTGTTCTGTTCCACACATTGTATTGAATAGTAGGTGAGGTGTTTGAGTGACTGCTGCATGTAAGATTTAACAAAGCAGATTCTCAAGAACAGTCATGATGAAGATGATTCCTTAATATTAAACAGAGCGGACCCCCTGTCTCTGTGCTGAGAGGTTAGAGTCTAACCTCTCAGCACAGAGACCGTTAGACGTTTGCAGTTGAGGAAAGCCCGAGGCAGTGGTCCTTTGTTGTATATTTTATGACCATTTGCTTACACATGCAGCCAACATAGGCTGCAGAGGTCGGTGTAGTTGGGAGAAACTATGGGTGGGCTGAATAAACTGAGCATGCCGATAGACTGAGGAGAAGTGGATTATACATCAGCAGTAGTTATAGGCTTTAACTGATGTCTACTATTCCCACCCCTGTAGAAACCAGTCACTGTTGGAAACAGTTTTATCCAGCATGGACTTAAGGTGCAGTAGTGATTGTTCTCAATTAAGGGAAAAAACAGAACCGGTACTCTTAGGGACATGTTAGACATTAGAGATGTCAGAAAAACAGGGAAAAAGAAGACTTGGAGTTACACAACAGCCAGCAGGAAATCCAAAATCGTAACTATTTTCTGACCTAGAAGACTTGAGCTTTAGTTATAAAACTATTTGATGCTATTAATTCATTTTGACAACAACTATTGAATAATAGAGTTTATAACGTGAATACTCAAAAGGCGTGCTATGAGTTGTATTCTGTTTATGGCCACTTAGAACTTCACAGTATCTCTCTGCTGCGTCATCCCTGCACTGTTCCCAGTGCCCTCCTCTGTGTAGAACATGTGGAAGTGATTGTCATGTTGCAGTGGAGACCGCAGGACAGGGAAGCAGCTACAGGCAGCTGCACATCACGGGTTAAAGTGGCAGTGCAGTAAGTGGGCTGAAACCACTCAAAGAAGCTATTAAACTATTCCAAGGGTAGGACATTTGACACTGACAAACTGTGGTTCAAGCAACAAGAATCATTTATCCCATTTTCCTCTCCATTGTTGTATGCTGCGTGTTCCAAGGGGATGCGTAGACAACAGCCTTTTTATTGTTAAATCTCACTGGTCTGTACAGTAATCTTTTTCTAATTGGCCGAGGAGGCAGAGCTGTATGTTTAGTGGTAGAGAGGAAAAGGAGGTATAAGGGGCCAAGGCAGGATGAGGAAAATACTGCACAGAACGAGAGGGAATGAGCATGAGGAGAACATTACACAGTAGGCCTGTAAAAGGGAGCAATTACTTTGCCCGGAATACACGTGTTGGTTGGCCTGCTTTTTGTTGAAATTCAAACTGTCCTCGATCTGACTACAGAGCGTCGCTCCTGGACGGTAACTTCTGTGATTTGTGTTGCGTTTCTATTTGAAAAAAAACGTCAGAAAGTGCAGAGTGATCCATCTGTCATTCGTTATACAGTGAAAGGACAAATTCCCCCACAGACGTGTGTTAATCTGGTGCGTTTTGTAAGGAAACAATGGACTATTGTGCAGGATCCTTAGGTCATGTTCCTGCTAAACAACAGAGGGCATGCACATGTTGCTTCAGTTGTTGCAAAGCTTGGACCCTCAGTGGAAAGTCGCAGCTGGGCGCAGTACCATAACAGTCCCTGAACTCATTTGAGATTTTGGGGCGGCCTTTCTCTTAATATTGGTGTTTTACAATTGTAGGGTGGTCCTCCGACCTTGACCCCATCCATCCACCTCTCATCTCCGCCCTGCTTCTATTGAAACTGTGTTCACACGCCAGCACGGAGAAGAAAGAAGGATGAGAGATATCTTGTTCTGTGAGTGCGTACATGGAAGGTTTACGGTTCACTCCCAAACGCAAAGGAAATTCAGGGGTTGATGAGAAATGTTCAGTTCCATGGTTTTGTTTGTGTGGTCGGGGGATTGAACACGAGTCCTTCAAAACTCTTTGAACACTTTATAGGCTGTAATGTTGTGTAATGTACGTCAGAGTCTCAATGAATCATTGACCTTAAACCATCATACTTGACCTTCGAGCGTGATAACAGCCGCCTAGATTCCACTGTTGCCCCACCCTCTGTTGCTGAGAAAAACATCCCGATGAAACAAATGTAGTTTGAGATAAAAGATCAGACCTTTAAAGCCTTAGTAAGTGTTTTTATTCAAATTTTCTGAGACTTTTTATTTCCCTTTGCTCTCTTTTACGATTCCCATCATTCTACCTCATCCCTGGGGAGGAGGCACAGAGTTTGGTAAATGCTTTTAAATAAAGAACGCACAGTTTTGCCTCGTGGGCTGGCGGAGGAATTTAAATCACCATCTGACTGAAGGCAGAGAAAGAACAAAAAGAGACAGCGAGAGACGCGAGAACAGCACCTGTAATGATCACACTTCAGCAACGTTGAGGGATTAATGCAGTTTATAACCATCACTCCATCAACGGGTTGTTTCCTGTCAACCAGGGGACTGTTCTGCAGGGTTGAGACGGAGATTTCTCCTCTTCACACTGCTTCCTGTTACACAAAGGATCCTCTGTGAGAGGAGAGTGTGGCAGGGGAGTGCTGTGTGTAGTTGTGTGGAGGAAATGCACTGGATTGAGTTGCAAGATGCCTTTCAGGCTTCCACAAGCTGAGCAATTAATATATCAATAACATTGTTAATGTCAACATCTACATTATATTTTCTCGGGTAAACATAACATACAGAACACTGTCAGTTACATCGAGTTATGCAATATATCTCTTGATGATGAAGCTGCAGATTTAGCTGGCTGAGCTCTCTCTCCTCACAAAACTGCATCCTCAGACTGATCATCTTCGTGATTTATAGCAATCTAACGGAAATGTGCCTGTCTGAAGGTAAAAGGAAGCTAAACTTGTAATCTAAATGGGGATGGATATACATCGCAATGACAGTGGTACTTCACCTGAAAAATGGTATCGTTTTTAAAGCTAAACCATCAATTTTGTTCATTCTGTTATATTCTGTGTTATAAAAGGTCTGTACATGTGTCATCAATTCTGCTGGTCCGTCCATCCTGGATGAGGATGAAGGATCCCTCCTCTCCGGCTCTTTCTTCCCTTTTTTTTTCCCTGTCAAAGAGTTTTCGGAGGCATTTTGTCCTTCCTCACATTAAGGGTGTCTGAGTGTACTTGTCGTAAAGCCCCTCAGGACACTCTTATTTGCAATTTTGGTCTAAAAATATGAAATTCAATAGAATTGTTTGTGGTTGTGTGGATTGTGCTGCACTTGCAGTTTGGACGCGTCTGTTTCCATTCAGCAAATGGAAGTAAAAGCTTTTTCAATAATACATTTTTTGGAAAGCAGAATACAGATCTTCATAACTCAATGCTGCTAGTTTATTCACTCTCATGAATAAGTGTGAAAATTAATTGACGTCGAAGCCCCCTTTATTCACAGTGCCAGGTGGCTCGATGGCCGCGCCCGGATCCTTGGCTTGAACTCGGGTTGAGACCCTAAAGTCACTGAATGTTTTTTTTTTACGACTTCTTAAATCAATCAGGAATAAAAACCACATGTGTCTGTAATAATGGAATTGGCAAGGGTGTAAAAAATGGCACGAATCCACCAAAACTATCTCCCCAGACTCCACCCATCAATATCTTACTTTCATGCTGGTTTTCCCCCTCAACCTAAGCCGTCTTTCACCACATCCTGGTATCCCGCGTCACTGCGGCTGAACAAGGCCTGCCAACATTCAAAATGCCAGAATCGTCTCTTTCTTGTTTAAACTCAAACCAGACAACTCTTTAAGTACTATAAACTGGTGATAATGACTTCGCACAGAGAAATTCATTTATTTCTGCACGATGAAATGTTCCTCGGTACTTCCAGCCATTTCAGCATCGAAGACATCGGGAAAGGAAGTTTACATACATCATGAAGAGGATAGCTTGCAGGAACCAGAGGTCAGCAGGTCACTTATTGTTTAGTTTTTACCACATTAAACCAAATGCAGATTGACTTCTGTCTACATGGGCTACCCATTAGAAGGAACAACTTAAATACTCGACCACCCGACGTGGTCCTTGAAAGCATCTCAGAAAACAGTGAAAGACATTTGTGGGCTTCGACAACGTACTGCAATTACATCTGGTTGCCATGGCTCCCCTTTTTTTAACCTTTACACAGCAACATCCAGATGGAATTTATAGCTTTCCATTCAAAATATTTAAAGAGACGTATACTGTTATATCTTTAAAGGCCCAAATTGCTGTATTTTGCATGTAACCACAATTTGACAACAGACAATGGTACTGATGACAGTCGAGGATAATGTATCAGACTTTTTGTGCGTCTTCTTTCCTGGAAGTCATTCAAACGAAACTTGCGGTCCCGTTTGACTGTGGGAAAATGCACTGTGGCAAATTGCTAATTCCACTAATTAGTTGCAGTGTGTAAACATACATGCAAATAAAAGTACAATCATTTTAGAGGCAAGACAAACTGCTGCTAGCAGAACTCTCTGCGAGTCCGCTCTCATACAAGGTTGTGAAATCCCGATGCTTTGTCATGTCCTGCTGCAAGGCATCCTGCAGCAGGGGACTGTCCTTTTATTCTGATGTAAAGCCCTTCACATCATTTTGAGATGCTCCAAGCAACTGCTCCGGCCCCCGGTCACCAATCTCCCTCTGCAGAGTCTGGTGTGTGTTTGGCTCCACCACCAACCCGACCTGTCTCTACTACTTGCTATATATTGACATCAGAACCTGAGTGTGTCTCACGTTGATGTGAATGGGTTAACGTTATAGTGGAGGGCTGTGAGTGTGTTTTATGCCCATGAATTATAGTTGCAGTAGTTTATTTTTCTTGTCTCAGATTCCCCAAAGCTTAACACTGGTACTCTGGCAGCCTGGCAATGTTCCTGATTCATTTGGATCCCTGATGTATGTTTCTCATCTTTTCCTATTTCTCGGTTCCTGGCCATGATGCAGACTGTGCACCTTAGTCTCGCTCTGTATGACTGTACCATAGCAGTCTGTGTGTATTACTCACCATGGTGTGGATACCCAGACTCCATTAGCTCACCTCTAAAACACCGGACAAATTAATCCACTTACTTCTTGTTGTACCTCAACATGCCTTTAAACCATGGGCCTTTTGTTTTGTGAGGCATGACTCAGATATACCCACATAACGAGTCATGTCCTAATAAAAAGCTCTTTTCATTGTGCATTCTGAGCTGTTCTCTGTTCTAGTATGTGACAACCGCAGACCACCGACACTGCTGCACATGTTGTAGAACAAGATTTGACAACAGATTACATTGTGATATTAGAGGACTGATTATTCTATAACAAATCATTTTCTACTTATAAGAAATGACTGACAGAAATGTGAGCGAGGTCTCAGGAGTTTCTTTTGGCTTCACGTACTCTCTTTTGTTCTATCAATAACTGCAACTGCGGTTGCTAACAGTCAATCTTTCCAGCCAATATCCAGGCAATCAACGCTGAGAAGAAGCCCTTGACTACATGATTTAATATTTTAAGACTTCTGCAGCTGCAGCTAACATGGAGCCATACACCCACCTGCCCCCCAGGGAGAGCTCAGCAACCACGTACACGATGAAGGCCAACCATCAGATGATGACAGGAGAGAAAGGAAACAGAACGAGGATTAGAAACAATGGGCGGCTTATGGCAGAAGTATGAAAGTACTCATAGAGTTTTCTCAGGCTGTAAGGTGATCCACGATCCGAGGTCGCCTCAATGAAACATTTCATGTGATAAAACGGGCTGACTCACAGTTGGCCAGATGCACGCTATCGTTTTAAGATGCCAAAACATGGAACAATCGTTATGCTTTGCAGATTGAGTATCAACAGTGACGCATTCTGGAAAATAATTGGATGGTGATAGGGGATGGAAGAGGTGTTCAGATGTTTTGATTTAGTACATTAAAACAACGTAAAAGAACAACAATAGAAATAGAAGTGACAGAGTCTGTTAGCGTTATTTATATTATTCATCATATTGATGAATAACTATGTAAGCAAAGTTGAAAATGATGCTCGAATTGACGCTTATTTGAACTATATTGTAAATAGCTAAATAGTGTAACAACCCATCATAATTATTTTGATAATAATAGAACATTGACGACAACTATTGGAAGGGCTCAAGTACCACAGGAGGATACTTGTGTTTTACCCAATCATGCACAATACTAGAATAAATATACCAATATCAATTGATGATGCTGATAAGATGCCAAAGACACAATAGAACAGTAAATCAAACACATCGTCCAAACACAGCAGGTAAAGAAAATGTTAAATAATGTTGAAACATCTATCAGGAGTTGGTATGACATGACATGTCCAAACACCTCAGTGCTATTCTGCTATGCTGCTTCAGTGTCTGCACATGGCACAAAGGACGACCAGAGGTGAAAGAGAGGAGCAACATGTGTTGATTTATCTCTGATCAGGATCTCGTGACAGTGTGTTTCCATTACAACAAGCAAAATGACACATTTTTGTTCCTTCCCTATCTGATATAGAGGGGATGAAGCTGCGGCACGCCAGCTCTGTTGTTGCTGCTCAGCTCAGGTATGTATCCGCATTTGCTTTCTCATCCCACCCACACGTTTTAAAGCCCTATAATCTCTCTCGTCATTGTCTCATAACTGCCTTATTTATACGGGTGAACGACGCATTACCCAACGCGTCATCTTTATGAACGCCTGCAAGTCCAATCAACTGTTCTGCTGGTGCAAATAATGACAAACACATGTTTGGCTTTGGCTAATTAGAATCAGGTCTACATGAGAAAAGCCATTCACCTATCCTGTCCGGCCGTATTGGGAGGCTTGTATAAGAGACTTCCACTCTTCAGATGGTGCACACCATTGCTCCCTTATGCTTCCTAAGGCCGGAGACAATGAGAGCTTCTCCAAGTCAACAGGAATTGTACCACCATGCCAAGATTTGGGAGCTCAATCTGCAGAGAGCCAGCTGTGAATGTGCTCATGGCCTTGAGACTTGGCTGAGAAGCAGCAGACTCGTCAAAGAGCCGTTGGGTGGGACTCCAAATCCTCTCAGCCGCTAGACATTCAATACATATCTACGCCGACCAGTATATACTGTGAATTGCATACAGACAGTATACATCTGTAGGCATTATACACACACGCAGTATGACGTGGCTTTCTTAACTCCTTTTCCTATAACTCAGCAGAGGAATTAACCCTTTACTGTCACATACAGGAGAAACACTGCCTTTGTGTTGTCTGCCTGTCAGGTATACTACATGTTTGAAGTCAAGCGCAGTTAGTTTGCAGCGCTGCATTTAAATTGACATTGTAAGTAACAACATGTGGCGTTACAAATCTGTTCTCAATTTGGGCTTTTTTTGGTGTTTTATGGTCACGGTTCGTCAGCCAAGACTCATCAGAAATGAAGACAACAAATCTTCCATTACACAATTCAACCTGGCCATGGGAACTCGGTATGGTGAAAGAGCTTTTATTGGGGTCCTGTGGATGGGAGGTGCAAGCAGATGTAGTAAAAACGGTGAATGAAACAGGGGTGATACATGAGGAGGAACTATCAATAGTAGATAGATCAATGTATCTGCGTTCCCCCTCAAGGTATGTGTATGCAACAGCAATCACAGAACAATTCAGCCTTCATATTTCTTCTGGAGAACACAAGGATTGTTGACTTTAAATCCCACAATGAACACAAATCATGCAGTTGCTCCAAATCCAGAGCCGCACTGCCGTTCCAGCACGGACGCCAAGACTCGTTGAAGTGCAATCATGCTGACTCCCCGTTTATTCATGGTTTCATAATGTGGCTTAGACGTCAGTTGATGGATTGGCAGCTCATGCACGCCTCCATCACCCACCCGGTGCCTGCCCCTCAGAAGCACGGAAACATCTTCTTCTTAGAGCTCCTTTGTCAAGCAGGACTGAATGGGAAGATTGTAGCACAAAATATAAATCTTTCAAACATGTTGGCCAAACTATTAGTGTACTCACAAACAACCGGTTGCTGGGAGTAGAAGAAGTGCTTGCTTTCCTACAACAATCTGACAGCTGGGGAACACATGCTTTGATTCCCTCCACGTATCTGATGCCTTGTGCACTATTTGTATGTGGATGAGAGGACAAAATGAAGAGGAGATTACACATCTCCAAAAGATCTATATTGGTAGGAAGGCGTTAAGGAAGCTGCAGTCAACTATGGGATTGCATCTCTGGTTTAAGCTCATAACCTATGTGAGGAGCAAACTAGGGCCATGCAGATCATAAGTTCAGCCTGTGTGCAGGGCATATGTACCCAGGGAAGGCTGGGAATATAGACATCCACTCTGCTGTCTCCTCTGTGGGGTTGGACAGACTGACGAAGAGGGCAAAGGAGAGATAAAAGTGTTTGGGTTATCACAGCTGTGATAACTCGGGTGATGTAGGGCTCAATAACAGCAGCTCCACTCCCAGATTTGCTTTCTTTCTTTCTTTCAAAGGCAAATTGGGCGGCTGAAAAAACGTTAAGAGGGGAGAGACCACACAGACCCACTCTGCTCATGACCGGTCGCAAATCCATGTGCTGCCTCTCTTGAACTGCTCTGATGCCTCGGCTCTGTTACAAAAATCAGACGAGACTGAGAGAAGCATGCTCACATTAATTAAAGCAAGTGGGAATGTGGAACAGAGCGGCTGAGCACAAGCACACGTGAGCTCTCGTCTTCCTTGTTGCAGATGTTAATAAAACAACTTTGAGTGCGTATCAAGTAGGAAAAGTAAATTCAGTATTTGCTGTGTGCTCAGCGGGAAGAGACGGGAGAACATAAATAGAAGTAAAGGAGGAGGCAACTGTACGACATGTAGGCAGATCTACTTTATACATCATTTATGACTATTTTGCATTTAATGGTTTTGCGTCACATAGAAGCTGACTAGGCTGAAAAGTGACGACACATCACTTCTGTGGCTGTTTGGGCGGCAGGGGAGCGTTCAGGCTGAAGAACGTTTTACTCACCTCACTAACCCACCCACTAGCATGTAAATAGACATTCAATCTAATTGACTCATATGACCAAATGTTGTGTATTTTCTGAATACATTGTGTCATTTACTGGAATGGTTACAGTTGCATGTTTCCCGCACTCTCAAGGGAGAGGAAGGGGATTTTCACAGACAATGTGGCAAAGGAGCCACTATAGAGCTGCGCCTGGCGATGGGCTGAGGGGAGGGGGAGTGGTCTCAACCATGCAAGGCTTCAATAAAAGGCACTTGTCTGGATGTTTGACGAGCCCAAACTTTCCAGTAGCACCACAGGCGGCTGCTGCACAGAAAGAAAGAAAGAGGCTACATTATTACAAATTTAAGAAAACTTTTTTTTTTCAAATTCAGATCCTCCTGTAAAAAATTATATTTAGATAAAGTAAATTTTTCTTCTTTTGGCTTTTATATTTTTCATTGAATTTGTGTTAAAAAAAAAAAAAAAAAAGCAAATATGACAAGTCTGCTGTGCATCACTATCCTCTCCCTGAGCCTGGCTGGCTGTGCGTACAGCCAGCCGATGGGCACTCCCTCACCAATTGCAGGTAAGATTTAATTCATGTGGATATTGAAATATGTGGATGACTGTATGCTACCATCAATAATGAAGGCATGTGTGAGTGTAGAGAAACAAGGACAGGTAGATAACCCACGTTAGGGAAATGAGCGAATCAGCACAAGCCTTTGTAACAGCGGAGTCATGGTAGCAGGAGGGAACAGAGACGTCTCTGGAGCAGCACACTCTCAGATGGTGTGTCTCAACATTGACTCGTTGACTTGCTGCATACAGAACACCACAGCATGGACCGGCTGGAGGATGAATAATTGAAGCTCGCCGGCTCCACTCCTGAATGTGGGCAGAACCACTGATACTGGTTGTGCTCTTAAAATGGGTCACAGGTGCCTCAGAGAGCGAAGCTGAGCAGGATCCTCACATTTTGGATGTGAAGCCTTATTAGAGTGTAAAAATAGACTTTGTGTTGTGTCTATTTTTCTTTTAATTTTTGTGTGTTCTGACAGAAAATGAAAACCTAGACAGTCTCGCATCCGAGTCTACCGACAATGAATCATGAGGCTGCTATAATTCACATTCCCAAATGTGTACAGGATGACTGCTGTTGCCACTGCAAGCTATGATATACCAAAATACATCGGCCCGCTGTGGTTAGTCTGAGCCCAGCGTGTCATGTTGCATGTACTGAGTGATGTTAAATGTGCTTTCAGCAGCCCTGCAAGCTGAGTCAGTAGTTGTCAATTCAAGGATGTCTCAGCTTTCTCTTCCTCAGGATGGGAGGAAATGTTCCCATCCGTGGGGAAAATAGATTCAATGATGATGCTTTCTTAATCAAAACATTGAAAAGGCTCCAATTGGTGATGTCACAGGTATCCATGCATGTGTATATTGGACCCCAGAGACCTCAAGCCACATCAAAGTCATTGCTCAATACACTGCAGTATATTCTATTAGCCACAGGACAAGTGCGTTCTCTGTCTGCTCATGGCGTGATGTCTGTGCGTATACCTACTGACTCACGCTGGCGCTGCATGCACTTGGAAATCTGCCACGGTAACAGGAGGCCTGTCAGACGAAAAGTAAGGATTAATGACCCGCAGCCGAACGTATAGAGCCCCATGCTGAACAGCAGCCAAATGACTCTGTCTTTCCCCGTGAGGTAATAGCCTGTTAAGTCTAATGCTTGCTGTGGTTGTTGGTTACTGAGGCTCGTCCTGGTTGCCAGGGAGGTTGGGAAAAGGGGGCTTGTCTAGAATGAGGCTGGGGATTGAACATAAAATGTGCTGAGAATAGGATATGTGACATTGATGGAGCCATGTTTTATTGCACGTGTGTTAATTGGGAGAAATCCTGCAAAAGACTGGTAACAAGTCATTTCAGCTGGGGATTGAGTTTGTGTACCAACCCGTCATGTTTGTGCTTGTGCTCCATCATACAGAGCAGAGTTTATCTGAATTAGTGTGTACAGTAGGAGTCGCTCTGCTGTGTTTGTCCCAGCTGTGCTTGTTAATTCTTTCTCCATATTGACAAAACGGTGCCAGCATCCAGAGAGCAAAGCGGTTGGGACGTTGTAAAGCATCTCATGTCTGGTTGCTCAGTCGGAGGGTGTGGCTGTGCACACCGATAGAAACATCCAGCCGCTGCTCTCTGCAGATTTCCATTCCTTTCATGGAGGACGGATTTGAGCCAGTTTTTGTTCCTGCTTTAAGTGCTTTAACAGTCAAAGTGGAAAGTATGTTTAGGGGGTTTAACAGCATAATTAGCCCAGTAGTTTCCGCATATATAGGTCAGTGAGTGGGATTGGACCACTGTACTGTTCTTCATGTAGTCTGATGTTACAAAGAAGCAGATGGTTACAATCACCTGCTAATGCAACGTTTTAAAGAGAATTGAGTTTGGTCATAAAGTTGCAGTAGGTCTTGGCTGCAGCTGTGGAGCCTTTTTTTATTGTCATGTGTGTGTGTGTTCATTAAGTTCCTTGCCAATTTTTCATTCCCAGCTTCAATCTTGACCAAAAAATGTACGAGAGAAATTGTCAACAATACAATTGTTCATCAAATGTGACATGCAGGCATCACTTTGGACCGCAGGAAGTCTTATATAAATAAGAGTAGTGATGTTTTCACTGCTTAAGACTGAATACACATGACAGGCTGTTGCTTAATGAGTGTGGCGAGCCCGTCATAGTCGTGGCCACATTCTACTGTGGGATATGTGACTAACAGGAGCAGGAGAGACGTTGGATTTACTTTCACCACTCTAAGCTTCTCTGTTTTCTATTTTAGGTCAGTTCTTTCAGTATTATGTTGCCACAGAGATGTTTAATCAATACCATCTTTACATCTCAGATTTCGGAGTCACTAATCCCCTTCCAGAAGTTGCTATTCATCTCTGAAGGGAACAAGTTTCCACCAGACCGAACAATGAAACTCTTTATTCCATCGACTCGTATTTAAGTAGGTAAGGATTCGAAAATTTGGAAAATCTTTAGGCATAAACGTCGGATTACGTCACATCTGGTGAGTTGACGTTGACGTCCCCTCTCCCCTCTGCCAGGACTCTTGATTAGCAGTTAAGTCATTCTGAATCCCTCAGGTGTCAAACACACTTCATGCAACTGCTACCCATGCAGAGAATTTATGAGGCACCTTGAAGCGTTGAGTCATTCCTGACAAAACAGTCTATGAGGGCTGCACTGCCTCTGCAGACATAACTAATGAGCAGTGGCAAAAGGGTGTCACCTAGCTCTTAAAATACCTGGCGTCTTGTCAGCCAGTCAGGAGGGGGGGAGGGAGGCTGCCGGGTGGTTTCTGGGGGGATTTCAGTAGTATCTGACGAACGCAGCCGTATGAAAGAATTGGGAAAAAAAAACAGTGGCGTGAAGTGGGACTGAAGAGTAGATTAGGTCTGTCAGCAGTGCTTCTGCTAATTAAATCCTTCTGCAGAGGGGCTCAATATTAATGATCTGACAACCGCTGAACGGAATCCAGACACGTCTACATTGTGAATAGAACGGAGGATCGGGTCTATTGAGAGTTATTTCAGCGTCCCTCCTCTGAGTGTTGATGTGTGTTGGTGAAGGTTAGGGTTTGATCAGAGAGGACGGCAGAGTGCCAGGAGCTCCGATGTGTTCTGGAGCTGCTCATGCAGGAAATGTTTTCCTTATGAGCCGGCGACACAGTATTTCAGGCAGGGTTTCTTGGTGTGGCTGCTTGAGGAGGAGCCCAGTGTTTGTCATCCTCAGCCAGAGAGTAAAGACGGGCTGGTGCGGATCTAAATGTTAAGTAAGTGTGAGGATAATAAATGCAAACCAGAGCAGGATGTAGATGAGGGTTATTTTTTTGCATCATATTCTATTACAAGGTGAGTGAAGATCCTGACTCCGTATACAAGGCTGATTGTTCAAGGCTTTACCTGTGGAGATGAGGGTCAAAGGTTGTGTTCACGAGTCCATCTGGTGCCTATTACCGCCTGGCACAGGCCAGACGTCCGCTTAACTAAGCAAGCAGTGTGTGGTCTAAATTTGTAGGTCGTGGAGATTATGGGAACCCATGGGAGACGTAAACGGGTTCAAAAATAGTCACCTGTATAAAACAGAACTGGGCGGTGAAAGAAGGAAATAAGAATGAATCAGGACACATTTATTTGCTAATACTACATTTACCAGCTAGATAGTGTAAATCATTACTTACACAATTCCTTTTAATAGCTGCACAACCTCCAATGCTTTCAAATCCCTTTAATAAGAATGTGGATGCCGATAAACCAGAACCTGTAAGTGCATGTAGTGACAAACGCAGGGAGGCTACTGAAGCAGGCAATTGGCTCCCAGATCTAAAGAATGCTCCTGTCCAATACCGGTTGTAATAAACTAATTAATTTACCTCCAGACACTTTGAGAGGCTATGCCTTTTCCATAGCTGCACATATGTATTCAGGTGTATAGTATCATAGGGCCTGTTTAGTGAGGCCTATTTTTCCTTTTAATTTGCACCTAGTTTCATGCAAAAAGAAAATAAAAGCAGATAAAAAAATGTCCTTTTCTCCTCTCTTCCAGCTATGGTTATCGCTGATCTCGGTGCCAATGTCACGTTGCCCTGCCGCCTCCATAACAAAGACTTCAATTCCTTCAGTCATGTCGGTATCCGAGTGAAATGGACCAAGGTGGCAGAGGACGAGTCCCTGAACGAGGACGTGCTGCTTTCTATGGGATTCCACAAGAAGAGCTTCGGGAGCTTTGAAGACCGAGTCTTCCTGCAGGAGCACGACAGTGAAGACGCCTCGCTAGTGATTACCAGCGTCTCTATGGACGACATGGGACAGTACCGCTGTGAGATCATCAACGGGATGGAAGACACCATTCAGGAGATCATCCTGGAGGTGCAAGGTGGCCTCAACAACGGTAAATCCAGTTTGTATAACTATCTTAAGATCATGGATGAATTGAACTGTGTTGGAAAAGATACTTTAGGATCCAGTTGTGATGACACGAGTGTATATTCACTACAGTGTTCAGGATAAAGCCTCTTTCTCAACGGTTGTTTCTAGTTATTGAAAACGTCCACATCTGCTCTTCTTTTGGGAAAAGAAAAACAAAGGAACAGCCAGCTTGCGTGGATTTACCCCGGCTTCCAAGATGATAAAGTCATGATTACATTTGAATAATGTTCAACATGAGTAAATAGAAACACATTTTCCATCTTTCCTGTTCCACATCCTCAGACATCTGACTTACTCATCAGATTATTAAATCGTTTCCTTCCTCCGTGTGCCATACAAAGAGGATCCTCTTTTCCTCTTTTCATGCAAGCTAGGGTTTTTTTTTTTTTTTTACAAATGTATTCATATATTTCTGAGACTTTGCATGGTGACACATTCAATCATTGCGGTTTGTTAAAGCTCCTCTGCACAAAAGAGCAGCTCCCACCCCTTTGTTGATAGTTTTTCGCATGTGTGAGGGATCAGTCTGGGTGGGGACCGGGCACGCAAATGTAACTTTAGACGAGAGTCATGAGAAATGAATAAGAATTAGAAAAAAATAGAAGAGTTTTGAGGTAAAACACAATAACTGCTGCTGAGTAAATTCACTTTTAAATCCATTTTATACCACCTCTGTCTGAATCCATGCAGTTGGGGCAGTGCAGAGCATTTTGTTTTTATATTAAAGGCAGCAGATAATAACACCTAGTTTGATTATTATCTGCAAAACACTGACATTATGTAAGCTATTGCTACATTCAAAATATCGGACGCAACATAAGCCACCTTTCCTGGAGAGCAATACATATGTTCTACATCACCACATTATAAAAACTGGCATCTGACACACTGGCATCTCTTCTGCCTTCCTCAGGTGTCGTGTTCCCGTACTCTCCCAATCTCGGGCGCTACAACCTGAACTTCCACGACGCTGTGCAGGCCTGTGTGGACCAGGGTGCTGTCGTCGCCACATTCGACCAGCTGCTGGAGGCCTGGAAGGACGGATTCGACTGGTGCAATGCCGGCTGGCTGAGTGACGGCACGGTGCAGTATCCGATCACGGCACCCAGAGAGCGTTGTGGCGGCAACAACAACGGGCCCGGCCTCCGAAACTATGGCAAGCTTGACAAGCTGATGAGTCGCTTCGATGTGTTCTGCTATTCTTCTGCACTGACAGGTTAATATTTCTTTTGTTGAATTTCAAATAGCTCATTAGAGCGACATGTCAAAATATTGCATCTATAAAAGTTCTTGTCCTGATCACCTGTTTTGCTTTGTCTGCGATTAGGACGTTTCTATTGGCTGGTTCAGCCCGACAGGCTGACGTTCGACGAGGCTGTGCAGGCATGCATAGATGACGGTGCAGAGATCGCCAAGGTGGGCCACATTTTTGCTGCCTGGAAGGTGGAATCCTACGATCGCTGCGACGCCGGCTGGTTGGCTGACGGTAGCGTCCGCTACCCGATCTCCAGGCCCCGCAGGAACTGCAGCCCCACGGAAGCTGCCGTGCGTATGAACGGATTCCCAGACAAGAGGCAAAAGCTCTACGGCGTCTATTGCTACAAGGATTATCAGTGAGGGCCTAGATAGGCGTAAAGATGCAATAACCACCAAAGAACAGCAACGACCACAACCTGTAAAAATTAACCATAAAGATAATCGTTGGATCTTAACTAGCATGAACTCAATACTGTTCTAAAACTGTGATAAGCTTTTTTAACGCCAAGGAAACAATTATACCCAAATTCAATGATTGACAAAACACTTTGCAGCTATTAAGTTTTGTTTTTCTCTAACCGTGCATTCATTCATTTACACATCGGGTGAAAGACAACAGGGTTCAAATATGCATGACGCGACAGAGACTTGTTTGTTTTGTCCAGAATAATTAGAACCAAATAAAGTAATATTTGATGCATTATCAATTATCACCATATAGGAATCCCATATATTGATTACAGAGCGTTGATTATAACTTGGCTACCACTGCAGACGTCTGGATATCAGGATGTTACATTGCAATAAGTACTGCAGTTCAATGTGTCCTGAGTTCTTCAACCTGAAGAGCTGTGATCAAATTTGCTGTTTACCACAAGAAATGAATGTAAACGTCCTCGACTGTGACCGACTGCATTAATAGCACCCATTAGACAAACTCCAAATAAGGCATCAACTTTTAGAACCATGCAGATTTTGTTTTTTTTTACAGTTGTTTTTTTTTATACTTTTATATTCTTTTCAGTCACTTGCAGACTGTTTGTGATGTTTAGTTAGTTTGTTCAATCGAAGGCACATACAAAGAGATTTCACCTAAATACTAGTGAATGCAGAATAAGTACAGGACTGAAAACTGCCTTTTCCTAAAATGTACCCCTAATTGTACTTGAAGCGACGGTAGCTAGATAAATCAATTAGAGCAGTTGAAACTAACTTTTACAGTAAATTAATTGAACGATCTACTTCGGCCGATAAGACAATATTGTGAATTGTTAAAAGGTGTTTTGAGCTGTTGATGATCATTTCCATCCTAATTTCATAAAGACCTGATAAATACTGATTATCACGTTCGCTCTTAAATCAGGATTTATTAACACTCCCGTTGGAGTGATTGGATCTGGAGCAGGTGTTTGGAATTAAGTATAATAAAAAAACCAGCCAGCAGTCAGCAGATTTTCTCAAACATTTCCATTCGGACCACACTGAGCATGTCTGTAGACACGGAGCTGGAGGTCTACGACACCATGGTACTTACTGCAGGTTACATGTGGTGATACGTTGTTTTGTAATAGCACATTTTTTGTACACTCCTGTGCATGAAAAAATAAAAGGTATTTTTGTATCTTATTGTGTATACATATGTACTTTTTTTAAAACAGAACAGAAGTTGAAATAAAGAATGCAACTCTTTGGTGACTTTTTTTATTGAACAATAATCAACATCTCCACTGAAGTGAAGCCAGACGAACTTTACCTTCATACTTACCTCTAAGAACGGCCGACTTGGGACGTCACATTCGCATTCCAGATTCTGTCAGCTCTGCTGCTTCCACATGTCCTCTGGTAACATTGATGTCATGGCTGTAGTACATGCGTTAAAGGGACGTTATACTAATGTCAGCAAACTCAATCATAATACTGGTAAACGTCAGTAAAATCACTGCCAACGTTATATAATTAAAATATTTCATATAGTTATTTTTGAAGTAGTTTTGCAAGAAGAGAAAGGAGGCTGCTGTCGATGAAGAAGACGGGCAGGTGACATCACTTTGGCCAGGGAGGGGCTCAAGGTTTTCAGTTATGCCTTGAAGTTTTGACCTAAAATAAACGCCTTCTTTTCAGAGGAAAATGTATTTATGTCCTGCAAAGGTACTGATTTAGTACTAGAGTTGTTAAAGTACGGTGTGTACAGGGCGTGACCAACGTACTGGTTTCCTGTTTTGTTTTGTATGTGCCTCCTTCTGTCATTGTTGCGTGTTTTACTTCCTGTCTGTTTGTTTTCCCGCTCTGTGTGATGTCACCTCTGTCTCGTTAGTCAATCAGCTCCCTGCCTGCCCTCCTGTTCTCACCTGTGGCTTGTTACCTCGTTTGTATTTAAGGTCTCAGTTCCCCTTGTCCTTGCCAGAACCTTGCATGTACACCTGTGGTGTGAGTGTATTACTTATGATCTGTCCATGTTTTCATCTGGGTACCTCTTGGGTCCACCTGCCTTCACAACACTACTCGGCATCCCAAACCGTGACATTAATCACAAGTCTAATCTAATGAGAGAGCAGGTAGTCATTTACATAAACATCACATTGACCATCAGATGATAAAGTATTGCTTTGTGTGATTAGTCAATATAACTTCAACCAATACTGGATGAGGGTAAACTTCTTTTTTTAAACCAACAGGGATTCATCTGCATCCTCTGTATTATATCATGGATACATAAGTGCTGTGCGTCACATTCAAAGTCCACCGGCAAGTAAACAGCAGAACTGAACTATTGATATCTTACTTGCACTTTACCTTCCTCCTGGGAGTCGGCTACACTCAGCACTGTCTGATGGAGAAGTCTGAGTCTGCAGCTGCTGCTCTTCCAGCATGCGGTTTAAGCCGCACCTTATGCAGTATAAACTCCCTTATCATGAACATCACTAACTCTAATCCAGCTCTTATTCCATACGTTTCTGCTCCCTCTACATCCCCCACCTGCATGCACCCAAGCAGCTTGTAGAGTATATTTCTCAAAGGTTCTATGTACATTCAAGAGCTGGTGTGACATTCATTTAAAGTTCACAGCATTCATTGTACTGTTATGTTTCTTTGAGATGTTTGGATGCTGTATGGAATATAACAAATATCAACTGTACACCTTATAATATTGAATGTGCATAAATTCAGGTTTCTAGCTTGGTCTGATAGCACAACCTGCTGGTGAATCACGGTACTGCACACAAATACATAGTGGTTAATGTCAGAGGACCAAATATTGTCTTCAAGTCCTTCACTTTACCCATTCGTTGCCATTTTCTTCCAAAGTCCACATGACATGTTACTTTTACTTAATATATTTATTCAATTTCTTTGGTGATTTAAAGCAGGAGAAAAACATTTTTTAAAAAAATCACAATTATCCCATACATTCAAGTTGTAAAATAAGAAACAAAATGTTTTAAATATATAAAACTATGAGGTGCACATTAACGCGGAAACACTCATACAGACATTCACAGGCACGCAAAACAAAAAACACATTTCCTTTCAAAATAATGCATCCACATGTACATTATTTTGTCAATGTTCCATTATTGCAGCCGATTGGGCCCTTCGTACTCTTTGGTCCACTACTGCCATCAAACATGTAAAACAATTGTATAAATCCATCTTATTGTTAGGTAATGTTTTATCTCAATGTATCTTAATGGTAATCGTAGCTTGGTCGTCGGACAGCATCGTATGTCACATGTGAGTATAAAACAATGACAGAAATGAAGAGCAGCTTGAAAATAAATTAAATGCATCTCTATTTAAACAGCTGCTGCGTTCAAGTCTCGGAGTGTTTCACAAAATACATTCTCTTGATAACTGACCACAATATCGGAAAGTAAGGTAAGTGTGCAGGCGAACGGTACCTGGAAAACTCTCAGGTTCAGCTCAGCAACAAATGAGAGCTCTTTGGTGTATAATCATGAACACAATCACAGTTATTAGAAACATGTGGTAGCAACAAATTACATGTTAGGCACTGAACACATTTATTTGACACTTCCTCTCTTTCATTTGGAAATTGCTGATGGATACGATGTCCATGTTTGGATAAAGGCTTTGTCGACACTTTATTTTGAAAGCAATCGCTCAATTTAGATGCAAGAAATCAAACAAAGGCATGTTTTTTTTTACAGAAATCTTCCCATTGGTGATCATTCTGCACTTCGAAAGCTGCCACCACAAAGAAAGCCTAACAGAGCAGATTGTCAATTCTTTATCCAGAATCATATTCATCATGATCTTAGGACAAATAGTTAAATTTGTAGGACTTCAGTATACATGCATGTGCATGGATGCTCAATAAAATGAAGCCTAGTTTAAAACAGCAAGACAACATAATTAATTCCTTTACATAATATAAGTGCTATAATTTCACAACAGCTCGTTCCTATGAATAAGGACAACTTAGGGTGATTTTAAATAGCACAGTCGGTATAAAAATGTATTGGCAAAAGTCATTAATGTAATATTTGATAACCTAAGGGGCAAAGAAAACACCAAAACACAGTTAAAAAGATTAGTGTATTTTTTTTGCATTTCCAGTAGCCAGCTGAAAGTATTTTCTCCACATCGGCATTGTGATGGAAACAACGCCTCGTGATAAAAAGTCATGCGTCAACATCTCTTTAGAAGGCACTTCATAATATTCCTTTGTCATCCAAAATGCGTGTAAAGCTGCAGGTTATCCTCTTGGGTTTTTTGTGAGTTTTCTCTTTTGTCTTTTCCTTTTCAGAATCCTTTTCATCTCTCCACACAAGCGTCAGACGTGCGTTCTCGTCTCGGGGAAAGCTGTGACACGTTACCATACATGGCAATCAAAAACTCTACCGCTTGTGCTCGGGCCTGTCTCTCCTTCCCCTGTAGCGCTGATGGTGGAAGCGGTAGGCCTCATCGGGCCACCGTTTGAAGTTGTTGACGCTGTAGAGACTATTGTGTTGATGTTTCCTGATGAACATCCGCTGATAGCTTGATGCTGTCAGAGAGAAGTCAGAAATTAGCCCTAAAACTGAGAGGATGTTTGTCAAAGTCCTGCAGAACACTTGCTGTACTTACGGTTCATGCAGCTGACTCTCGGGATATCCCATCGACCATCCCCGCGACATCGGATAGTTGGGACGTGCTTCTGAATAAAGCCCGTGCGGCACTGGTACCTCACCAGCGAGTTGATCTCGTACCTCTCCTTCTTCTTACCAAAGGTTTGTGCATTCTCCACCAGAGGTGGCTGGTTGCACACCACTGAGGAGCAGAGACGACAATAACATTAGTGAGGAATTTTAACTTTAAGCAAGACTTTCAGCAAGTTTCCTTCCTGAAAATGACATTCAAAACCAGAGAAGTGAAATAGTCATTTTACCTGTGCCCTTCTTGCAAGTGTAAGTGAGGTGGTAGTTGCAGGGAACATCATTCCACTGGCCGTCCTCATGCCAGATCATCACCACGCAATCCTCCCCTGAAGAGAAGAAGCTGTCCGGCTGGTTCGGCCTCCAGTTTTCATATTGCTGCAATGTAAGAGTATGAAATTAGTATTTGCTTCCTGTAAGGGAAGTTTGTTGAACCTGCTACTCGTAACCCTGTGATTTTATCAATGCTGTATATTTCTCAGATTTTTCTCGACCTCAGCAATATAAATGATCGTGATTCATCTCTGAGGAACATTAGCAGAATCCTTGAAATAGCACAAGATGCAGACATCAGCACATTAGGAAAGGGATCAACCAGTTTGACTGTGCACAAACAAACAGATAAAGTAAAACTGAGCTTCAGCACTGTGCTGCAAATCCACCACGAACCCACCAAAGAACCCATTTCTCATGCTCGTTTTATGTGCATGGGAAACTAAGGGCTGTTTAAGACTGAAGCTGTGATAATGGACAAACGTCCGCATCACCCAGCCTGCATGCTTTGCATTTCATGTGTAACTCTGCAAGCACAAAATACCACAGACGTGCTGTTCAATTACACATTCATACAGTATACACACAGCTGTGGTGCCAAGGGGCGTTCGGCACGCACTTCATGCTACCTGCAGTCTCTCAGCACATTCAAGGTTCAAACGGTCTCTTCAAAGATGTGACCCCCCCCACCCCCACTCTACCAATCATGACCCAGGGCTGCACTACTCTGTCATTATAGTTGACAAACACACACCAACTTCCTGCTCAGCTCACTTGGAGTTAACAAATGGGCGACCCATCAGCTGCACAGCAGGCCTGCATCCTCCTCGAGATAATCAAACAAACTTTGATCACCCACACAAACACGCACACGCACGCACACACACAACCACCTACGGTGCCTCGCCGCCTTATTATTGAGATTCATCGACTTTCTTTAAATATTCCAAATGTAAATATTTCTAAATTGTTTAAAAACGGTCTTATTTATTATATTTAAATCCACTAGGGGGTGACCACCCACCCAGACGCCCTAGTTGCTTCTATCCATTTTCTTTTCTGTCTGCAGCCGGGCACAGGTGCTGTCCATCTGTGGGTCTGCCTGCTTGGTGGCCCTTCCCCCGAGCATCTGCCTGTTGACTGGGCCTCCCGGTGCATGTAGGCTGAAGGGGGACCGTACCTGTCTGCGCCTGCCTGACTCCCCCAAACACTGTGTCACTCACACCCTCATCACCCCGAACAATCTCAGCTGAGCAGGGGTCTCAACAGGTGGCCTGTGCTATCTCCTAACCCCCAGGCTGTGTCTAGGCTTCCCATATCTGGTCCTGGAGGACTATCTTTGAAGTGAGGGCATCAATCTATACAGCATGGATGCACATAGTAATTAACCACTTTCCTGTGTAGCGAGGGGGGATCTTCAAAAGTGTCAATCACTATAGCACACATGTCTCTCTTGAACGCTGCACTTTCTAACACTGTGGATCGCACACTGAGTAAAAACATTCTGGGTTGCCTTACAGCCCATCCTGCATCAGATGCAGAGCCGTCATCCTACCAGGGTGTAGCGATATAAACCAGAGGAGAGTACGTCATGAGAAAAACCACCGCAGCCCGATTGTCCCCAGATGACTGCATCCGTCATCACAATCACTTCCAAATATTTACACTGTCCCTGTGCCATGTTTGTTGAGAAAAAAAACACGTGAGAAAGAGACTTATCTTACCATAGTGCTGCCGTCGGTCCAGCGGAAGTCGCTGTCAAACATCTTATCGTTCAGGCCGATCCACTGGTAGTCCTGACCAAGACCTGCCATTAACAACAGCGTGAAACAGCAGATTATTTTCTCTGTCGCCGTTTATCCTTATTAGGACTGTTAGCTGATGGGAGATAAACTAATATGCCATTTCTCATGCCTGAATTGTTTTCCTGCATTCAAAACGACACATTCAATGTGGCTTTAAAGTAGAGCTTGTGTGTGATTTTCAACTCACGGTTGACAAACTGTTGCTCGTCGTGGGAGAGGATGCTGGTTAGGTGAGCGCCCTGGATGCGACACTCTCTCTCTGCCGTGTCCCAGTTTCTTCTATTGGGGAAATACTTGTAGCAGTGGCCCTGGAACTTATGCCAGCCATAGCCACATGTCTCTGTATCTGATGGGAGAGACGGCAAGAGGGAGTGAGGAAGGTGATCAACAGACGCCAAATGCAACAACTGGAAAAAAGACTTCACCTCCTTTCGGTAACATCTACAGTCTAATCTGATGGATCTACTCTTAACACCTGAGTATTCGGACCCTGGAGGCCTGTTGTTATCTTTGATTGCCGCCTCAAATAAAGATGAAAGGAACAATGTTCTGTGGTGGTTTCTATAGCCTCTAACATCAGCACTGTAAGATTTCAGACAGACAATAAAGGGCCAATTAAGTGCCAAATGATTAAGATGTTTTCCGATGGGTATACAGTATATGATACATGATCTGACAAAAGGTTGTATGCACTGATTATACCACATCTCTTTAGTGTCTGATCGTGCCTTGTTTCATTTATCCAACTTCAGAACATTAACAGAGGAAAACAGGCAATGTGTCTCTGGGTTGTTGCAGCTTGAGTCACTCTTTATCCTTTCTAAGACAGCAACTGTGGTCTGAATCTGAGTGTGATTCACTGATGAGAGATCCCTGCAAAATGTAAAGTGTACATGCAGGTCAAATACCTCTGCTAAGGCTAATGAATGAATCTAATGTTTAACTAGGAAAATAAAGCAAAATCTATTGCAGAAATACCTTGCATATAAGCTATATCACTTATCCTGTCATGTAACAATTATTTAAGTTTATTCTAGGCAGATTAGATAACGCTAATGAAATGAGAAGTTTTTATTTAGAGGGACATTGAGGACGGAATCAAGCAAATTAACCACAGACTCACCCTCCTCACAATGCATCCCAGAGTAGCTCGGGAGGCACACACAGGTGAAACAAGCCAGGCCATCCACACACGTGCCTCCATTGCGGCAAGGGTTTGACTGGCATTCATCGATATCTACAAAGAAGACGACAGAATGAATTACAGAATACAACCAAAACAACCCCCAAGCCTCTAAGAAGTAATGTTTCTT
>CAAKHC010018789.1:2106-37184 GCA_901007825.1 Macroramphosus scolopax
TCAAACAGAGGCAGACTCTCCCTGGAGACACATTTCTATCTTTACACAATATATACCTTCATATTGCCCAAACATTTCCCTTTCTGTTTACTTTTGGACTTGACTGCAGCATGTTTGCTGTCTTACCCCTTATACTCTTAACTGCCTGTACATTCAAACATTTGCTCAGTGCATTGCTGTGGAGGTTACAGGCCCCAGTTTGGTGACAGAAAAGATTATTCAGTTGTTGTTTGTAACATTGGTGCACTGTGTGAAGGCAGCGTATTTACTTCTCTTAATAAAAGTACTCCTAACATAGTACAACAGCTGTTTTTTTCCCCCTAAAACCACATATTACTGAACTTGTTCAATTCATCTTTAGCACTGTCGTAGCTGTATCCTGCTCAGATATTTGCCTTCTCACTTGTCTCATGAACATGCTTTGTGCCTCTGTTTACGACATGACTCATCTTCATCTTCTGTCTTTGAGGCAGCAACATCTTACTTTCTTTCTGCTTGACATTAATATTGTTGGCACAATAATTTGTCTGAATCATGTCATGGTCAACTGATCTGTAAACTCGTTTGATTGTATTGTGTATTGATGTGTATTTCTGTGTAAATGTGTCTTTTTTTTAAATTGTGTATTTTTTTCAGAATACGTGGAACTTTCAATATCTGGCAGTTATTTGCAATTTACTGCATGTTATAAGAGTGTAATAACAGCTTCGCGGGTTTCCATGAGAGGCGCAAGTAAAATTACAGTAATGACACCATATTGGCTGTAAAGTGCAACGTCTCACCTTTCAGAGACTGTAATATTTCTGACAGCGCAAACGGTGATGTAATACGGTAATCCAAAACGCGCCTGTGCAATGTGTTGCCGACGCCACACTCTGTGTTAAAGGGTTAAATTACAGTGTATTTCTTCAACAGCCAATAGCAATTATTTTCTTTTGGATATATGACGTTAAGTTATATGTATACAATGTTTCTTATAAAGAAACAACTTTTGTTTTGTGTTTCACAGGTGATGGTGTCCCAAAGGAAAACAGTCCCTTCATCAACAACATCGACAATGACAAGGGCAACAGCTACGATGGCACCAACATGGCACTTTTTGAGGTAACCGCAGTTTTCATGAACTTATGGCCTTAGGCCTTGAACCATTGGCACTAGGTGGTTGCATGTTTTTACTGCACTAGGGAACATTCTGGTGCTGGGAAATATGGCCAGGAAGGAAATTAAATTGAAACCCTAAACCCTAAAACAGCACATATCCTCTTTAATTAAACATATACTGCTAGAACTCTGTCTGCAAGGCAAGTCTATGACATTCAAATCCTATTCATGAATGCACAGAATTCTAAGGAATCTACATAATCTGTGGTGAAGAGCTTAGAATAGATCTTACCAAAGAGGTCAAAAGTACCAATCTCCTCCTCGTTCAACAATCCAGTGATCAAAGGAGTCTATATGCCATAAAAGCTGGTATCCAGTTCGTTCGGCTGAACCTCTGCCAGGTGCTTTTCTCTGCCATTTGGCAGACCTGTCTGTCCTGTGGTCACTGGCCTTTGTATAGAATCAATTAGTCTGCATGACCTCTGCTCTCACCGCTTCAGATGAAGCTTATCCCGTCATGTTATTCTTAGTTGTTTTGAGCAGTTAGAAAACTGGTTTTTGCACTGTTCATTTTGATCTTGGTAGAGTTTGTCCCTCCAAACTTATAGTATCTGACTACTCAAAGGCCATATTAATGTTGTCAAGCCCGTATTTAAACAAGGAATTATATCTTTACATATGGACGTACACATACATTACTGTTATTTAGGAATAAAGAAATATTTAGAAAAAATTATAAACTGATAAGATGAAGTATCTAGAACTGCTGTTATTATTCAGTGTGTGACAACATCTGTTTGGTAATGCAGGAGGAGATGGACAGCAACCCCATGGTGTCATCACTCCTTAATAAATTGGCAAACTACACCAATCTGACCCAGGGTGCCCAGGAACACGAGGAGGCTGATGAGGATGAGGGGTCAAAGAAGAAAGCCATCAAGGTACAGTAGAAAGTCTTCCTTCATACCATGTCTGTTTTGCAGCTTTAAGGTGGCGTTGTCTACAGAGTACAGTCAGGCACCGTGTCACACTTCTTTTAAACCTGCTGAACTTTTATTGCCTAAAAGGGTATTTGACCGATGATTCCTTGCTGTCTTTTTTCTTTTCTCCCCATTATTGTGTCTCCTTGTTCACTTCATGCAGTGACTCTGCAGTGTCTTTTACAATCAGTCTATATGACCTGTGACTCTATTGCTCAGGTCTGAAGTAAAAGTCAATTACCTGGATGAAATAAGAACACAAACATAAAACTGGCATTACAGCAGCTACCTAATGTCTACTGCTGAGTCAGCACAGACCTTTGTGTTGCAGTTAACTCAAAGTACATTTAGCTGTATTTTCTCTAGAATCTTTCAATGCTCATGTTGTTCTTCTGTAGAAAATACAAGTGCTGGCCTGTGGCACATTGGTGTTTTTGTAAACACGGCTCCAGTCCCATGCTAGTTGTTGCATCCTGTCCCCTGATCGGAAACAGGTTTGGGCACCGCCCATTGGCTAGCAGGAACATTTGGTAGAGAACTAGAGTAATAAACAAGATGAAGCTTTGTTTGGATCGGTGGGACTAGTAACACACTGGAAGATAGATGACTAAAGAGTTAACTGACCCATGTGACAGTTTTTAATGAACTGTCTACCTCAGGCTGACAGCTAAAGGCAAAGCCAGGATAGCGACACTGGCAGAACCGCCCAATGTCACCACGACCTGTATAAGACTGAAGCCAGAGCTTTGAGACATAGAGAGAATAAATGTTCCACCTATTATTGTTTTTATGTTGTAAATCAAATTAGGAAGGACTTTGAAAACAATGGTGGCATACTCACAAGAGAGGTCGCGCTCGCCCCGTATTGTACCCGGATCCCTGTGGATTTCTTATTCTTATTCATAATTCTTTGTCCACTGTCCTTCGAGAAAAGGATTTTGATTTCATGATTTGTATTTTTATTAATTGACTCAAATATGACTCAATACTGCGTGTACACAGTGTTTACCTTTTACTTCCTTTTTCAATATGCCTTTATTTACTCAACCTTGCTTCTTTGGCTTCACTTCACTGATGTTGATGCCTCCTTCTTCCAATTATAGAGCCCTCAGATGGGGACGTTTATGGGTGTTTACCTCCCCTGCCTTCAGAATATTCTGGGGGTCATCCTGTTTCTTCGCCTTACCTGGATTGTCGGCACTGCTGGCATCTTGGAGTCCCTGGCTATCGTGGGCTTGTGCTGCTCATGTGTGAGTACCCGGCCCCCTGCCATTTCATGCATAAACTGAAAGGAACTGTCCTCATTCGTGACATGGATAGTATTTGCCTTTTATAAAGGGATTTACAGTTTAAGTCATTAGAGTAGTCACATGCAAGATTATATAAGAGTTAACTTAATGTACATTTCCTGCCCTTTCATGTATTATAGATACATTAGCAAATGAGAGTGAATACGTATGTGTGCGCTTAAATGTTTTCACGTCATTGGGGTTAGATACTGTTTCAACTACAGAGTGGTACACATATTGGATTGACAGTAGTAATGAATGACCAGCAAGTTCACTCACTGGCCACTGATCCCCTCTTATATTTAGCCACAGTGACTCTTCCTTTCCCATACAAACTTGTAATAGTACCTGGCAGCTTGACGTTTAATCCCTCCGTCTGCAAAGTGTCAGAAACATAGTGACATGCACACCCACACAGTGGCTATATTTGACATTCCTCCGGCAGACAATGGATTACATCAGTTTAATCAGGAATGGCGCAATCTCATTTGAATGCTTTTTACATCATAATGGAAATCGCTAATGGCACAGCACGACCAGTTGCATGTACAATAACCACCATTGCCGAGGTGACCACATTTAGATTGAATCCTGCAAAGTGAAGAACCGTGCAGGATAGTCATTACCATTCCCTTGTAACTGAAAGAAGCTGTCAAAGACAATAATCTCACAACTGTATTTAAATTCAAATGTGTAGGAACCTCCTACATGTATTCAGATTGTAACGATCATGGAAACATGTAATTCAGAACACCATGTCTGTAATGTTATGGATTAATATCAGAGCTCATAGCTCTCGTATGTAAACCGTGTCTGCCCCGAAAGGCAGGAACTCCATTTCATATATTACAATCTGGGTTAAGTGTGTTGGGTGGGTTTACCGATCGCTGAATCTCTGCTGTTATGTAATAAGAGGCTCCAGCCTAGTCAAACAGATTAATGTTCACTTTTACTGCTTAGACTGTGTCTGACTTTGCACTGATGGTTCCACATTACCCAGCTGCTCATAGGTCATATTTTGTTTACTCTACTTTTACTAGATCACTGGAAGTATCTGAAAATAGCCTATATGGGATAGGACAAGTTCAGTTGAAACACACACGCGTCACTTACAAACACATGCTTGTCATAACTCTCTCACTCCTGTTATGAGCCTATTGCTCAGTGTTATTCACAGCACAGCATACCGACTATTTCTCAGTTATTGGGCTGTATGTTGCCCAACAACACCTTTCCAGTGGGAACATTGCGTTCGTAGGTCACCGCAGCACCCAATTTCTATTAAATGTGTCCACGTCAGCACCATATTAGTTGTGAGGCACACAAACAGGCTTCTCATGCATCCTGGAACCCCTGAGAAAGCAGTTTGCCAATTTCACAGTCATGGAAAACTAGAACTGCTACGCTATCTATCACAGCTCCCCGAAGCAGAGAACACCAGAGAACACTTTCCGCCATCGGAAAGGGATAAGTCACGTTGATGATCATTGAACGTACAAATGGTAGTTTATAGAAGGGAATATCTTGATGAGGCTGCTCTTACTTGTGTTTTAAACACTCTGACCACACCCTCAAGTCACGTGTGATGGTAGTTTAAAACCTTCAAGTTTCTTTAGTGAGGACCGGGATGATTTGCAGTAAATTCAATCATCCACTTCCTGCAGAGACCAACCTACAAAGGTCTGTAGCTGCTTTGGGTTTCAGTGGAAATAGGAGGTAAATTTAACAGCTAATTGGCTTTACTCCAGCTTGTCTGCCACTTTAAACCGGATGCGCAGCCAAGAGCCGAAGGTTTATCTTGGTCATAGATAGTCGAGGACTTTCTCATCCTGCCCTTGCTCTCCTCCTCCCTCTAGTCCTCCTCTTTCCTTTGTCCTCTATTCTCTCACCTTCATGCTGTCACCTCTCTCTTCCTCTCACTCTTTATGGTTTTAATCCCATGCAGTGTTTCTCCGTTGGTTTTCTTTGTACTTGTTATCTCGTGTCTTCCTGCCCTTCACTCTCCTGTTCTTCCTGTCATCCAGAAGCTGTTAGGTAACTGGCTGATGTGAATGATGTCCTCGGCTACAATGACTCATTTCACAAGTCCATTACTAGTCGAGAAGATTTACAGCATAAACCCATTAAGATGTATTTTTGCAGTGTAAATGATAGATTAACACACCCAAAGGTCCTGTTGTTGGGAACATCTGGAAAATTCACTGACCTATAGAATTGTTATGTGGGCATGAAAAAAGCTTTGTCAGTCTGGATATTTTGGCAAATAATAACCTCAGAACGAAACACAATATTTCAAAGGAGCATCACATAGTTTGGTTGAAAGCCCTCTGAGACAGAGATGTGCTCTTTGCTCCTGTTGTTTTGCTTTGAGGGCTTCATCCTGTTTGTTTTGTTCTTCTCCTCTCTCAACAGACCCTATTGACAGCAATATCCATGAGTGCAATTGCTACTAATGGTGTTGTTCCAGGTAAGGTGCTTCGTTACTTAGCTGGACACACACTTTGACAAGCGATCTATTATTTAGAACAAATGATGAAGCGTTGAGATGCTTTCATGATAAAATTGAATCATTAGAATTGATGGTTCCCCCTGATCCTCGGGGTCCCACTGTCCTGCATGAGATGTCTCCCTGATCCAACAGTCAGTCTGCTGCAGAACGTCATGACGACCTGTTGATTAGAATCAGGCGTGATGGACCAGAGAGACATCTAAAACATGCCTGGAGAACAATCTGAAGTCTGACATTTGTTACACTGATGCATGCAGTATATTTCCCAGCTTAACATCTGTTTGTAACATGGATTTACCTTTTTCTTCTTGTTTGTTGATTCTTGATTTTAGATATGTTTCTTTGGTTTCCTTTTTGCTGATGAAACGTTGTCTTCTCCCCAGCTGGAGGCTCCTACTATATGATTTCTAGATCTCTTGGTCCAGAGTTTGGTGGAGCTGTAGGCCTCTGTTTCTACCTGGGTACAACATTTGCTGGCTCCATGTACATTCTTGGTACTATAGAGATTCTTCTGGTGAGGGAACACTACTTCTGTATATATTGATTTCCTCCTGTAAATCTGGTCAAGATGCAGAAATAAAACCTAAATTGTTCAGGATCAACACTAATATGTTGTGCTGTCCTCCCTCATTCAGACCTACATCGTGCCTAAGGCGGCCATCTTTGTGGCAGAAAAAAAAGAGGATCAGGTGGATGCCCTCCTGAATAACATGCGTGTTTATGGCACATGCTGCCTAGCACTCATGGGAGTGGTCGTCTTTGTGGGGGTCAAATACGTCAACAAGCTAGCTCTAGTCTTCCTGGCTTGTGTCATTCTCTCCATCCTCGCTATCTATGCTGGAGTCATCAAGACCATCTTTGAGCCGCCTGACTTTCCGTGAGTCAAGCACACAATCCTGTCTAATTTCCTAAACCATAAAATACACGACTTTGTTAAAGAGCAGTTGCAGCTCTCCTGATGTGTTGGTGTAAGAGGGCTCACTCTTCTTCTCTCTTCTTCTACGTAGTGTTTGCATGTTGGGGAATCGCACTCTGCAGAACCAGAACTTTGACAAGTGTCTTAAGACGGATGTGATAGGCAATGTGACCGTCACAACCAAGCTGTGGAGTCTGTTCTGTGATGGACCGGAGTTCAACGCCACCTGCAATGAGTATTTCGTCAACAACAACGTGACCGTATTGCAGGGCATCCCCGGACTAACCGGCGGAGTCATTTCAGGTTTGAACATAGTATTTCCTCTGGTGG
This sequence comes from Macroramphosus scolopax, assembly GCA_901007825.1. Lineage (NCBI taxonomy): Eukaryota > Metazoa > Chordata > Actinopteri > Syngnathiformes > Centriscidae > Macroramphosus > Macroramphosus scolopax. The sequence goes on from CAAKHC010018789.1 coordinate 9,232, forward strand.
TTTCGGTAGCAGAGTGCACATCTGGTGGAGTCACCCTTTTCTTCTTCTGTATATATAGTAAACGCAGAGTTACAGTTACAGGAATGTACACAGTCATTGTTTGACAATGTTTTCTTAAATAAAGGACGTATTCAGAACGTTCCTCATGTTCCCTGCAGTTACACTGCTGGGTTTGATAAACAAGTTTAACTACCAGCTTTCAGTGTGAATAACTTTTTTAGTTGCAACTAGGGCAAGCATGTGCAACTGCTGAGTCATTTCCTATGTTATGTATTTTAGTGCTCAGTTGCTTTTATAAATTCATGGAGGGTGGCTGTGACTCCGGAGGTAAAGCAGGTAAAGTCTCTTTAATCTCCGGGTTGCCAGCAGAAGAACTGAAATTCATAAAGCAGATTTTTATTCATGCTGGTTTTGATTTCAACACTACGACTTTGTACAGTTTGCTGTGTTTCACGTCACTTACTCTTCTTCTGTTCTTCTGTCCTGTAGAAAATATGTGGTCAGTATACGGCTCCCTGGGTAAGCTGGTTGAAAACCAAAAGCTGATATCTAACGGGGCACATGACCCGACCCAGGATATCTACTTGCCTTATGTAGTCAATGATATCGCCACCTTCTTCACATTGCTGGTCGGCATCTACTTTCCCTCCGTCACCGGTGAGACTGTGATACAATTGACATTGAGAAGAATACGGTGCTGCAGTGTTGTCAAACGTGCTCAGCATAGAGCAAAATGTCATGCTTGATTTTGTCTTTCAGGTATCATGGCCGGTTCAAATCGGTCAGGTGACTTGCGTGATGCCCAAAAGTCAATCCCCGTTGGGACCATCCTGGCTATCATTACCACGTCCTTCATCTGTATCCTTAAACCTTCTACTGTGCAACTGAAACCACAAAATCTACTAACATAGCTTGAACAAACTTTAAGATATAGATAATCAGCTGTGCTTTGGTTACGAGCTTGTGAATCCCAACTAATACGGCCAGACATCAAGGCAAGGTTACGTCTCAATTGACACATTTGCTGGGTTGATGGTTTGTTGGAAGGAACACAGCTGGTGCCTCCAGATGTCTGCTGGTCGTCTGTGCAGTGTGTCCACTGCTTTACAGCACCATGATAAAATGTTTTTATAGATTCATTTGTTTTCCTGATCCCTTTGGTTCAGACGTCACCTGTGTGGTTCTCTTTGGTGCCTGCATTGAGGGCGTTCTGCTTCGAGACAAGTAAGGACTTCACACACATCACATACTGTACTAGAAATGCACCATAGACCTCAGCAGAGGCCACTAATTCAACCTTCTATTGCATGCTAATCCCCCACTCAAACCATTATACACGCCTGGAAATATTATACGTTATTCAGCTGAATTACTGTTTGTGATTGTTTTTGTTTTGTAGGTTTGGCGACTCTGTGAAAGGGAACCTTGTTATTGGCACACTATCTTGGCCCTCCCCCTGGGTTATTGTGATTGGCTCCTTCTTCTCCTGCTGTGGGGCGGGCCTACAGAGTTTGACGGGCGCCCCGCGCCTGCTGCAGGCCATCGCACGAGATGGCATTGTACCTTTCTTACAGGTCAGACACACAATCACACTAATAGTCAAAGCACTCACGTCCCGGTCTTCGATTCTCACACTCGGTTGTGTGCTTGTGTTAGGTGTTTGGTCATGGAAAAGCTAATGGAGAACCTACCTGGGCTCTGCTTCTGACTGCTGGGATCTGTGAGATCGGAATCCTCATCGCCTCTTTGGACGCTGTGGCTCCCATCCTCTCCATGTTAGTGTCTGTTCAGAAGCACATTTCCTCCCATTGACTCAGAGAAACAGATGAAATCGGTTATACTTCACTTAAAACCACCTGCCATCCTTCATGAAGCGGGGGATTGAGATGATGATGAGATGAGATGTATTTCCTGACTTCTTGTCCTCCTGCAGGTTTTTCCTCATGTGCTACCTGTTTGTAAACTTGGCCTGTGCAGTTCAGACTCTGCTGCGGACGCCCAACTGGAGACCACGCTTCAAATACTACCACTGGTGGGTGATGAGCATTCAATCCAGACATGAAGTGTCACATAGATACTGCTTCTAGGAGAACTAATGCTTTTCTGATGAAGATTTGCGGACACATGCCAAGAATCACACACACAGACACCTTCTCAACCCCACAAGCACCTGTCTGGTCTGGTTTGTGTGACGCTGGCCTTCACTGATGTTAATTCCACAACAAAGGCTGAGAACAATGCGGCACTATTGTTAGCAGTGAATCTCATCATTTGTCTTCAGTTCTAAGCCTCCCAGCTGTCAGCTCCGAAACCGCTTTTTTCCATGAATGTGATGAAAACCTGACATTCTAATGGACAATGTGTTTCCTCCTGCAGGACGCTGTCCTTCCTGGGAATGAGCTTGTGTCTCGCTCTCATGTTCATTTCGTCCTGGTATTATGCCATCGTTGCCATGGCCATTGCTGGCTGTATCTACAAATACATCGAATACAGAGGGTGAGAAGGACTTACCTTTTATAGGATCATCCACTTGGTTTTGAAGCAATTTGTATGAGCTGAATGTTGTGTAGTATTGCAGTCTTTGAGGACAGTGTAATACTTCTGAGACATGAGCAGGATGTGTTCTCATCTGAAACCAAAATATATCGGAGAGATCGGGAGAACATTCTGGTCCTTCCTGTTTCCATATATACATTACGTATGTGTTAAATGAGAATTAATTTGAATTCTTTTGTATTTGTTACCAGGGCAGAGAAGGAGTGGGGTGACGGCATCCGTGGCCTGTCTCTTAACGCCGCCCGCTTCGCCCTCATTCGCCTTGAAGAGGCTCCACCACACACCAAGAACTGGAGGTACGGTGTATTCTGCATGTGTGTGTCATATGGAAGCTGACAAATTGCCACTGCTGTGCCACTGCTTTGCCACTGCTGTGCCCCACTTGGGTGGACAAAAGAGAGCCAGGAATAGACACAGGGAGTGAATTTGATTAATCTCAGTGTCCTCTACGTAATCTGACAGAAAGTGTGATTAATCGTCATACAAGAGGCCTCCTCCTGCTGAGAGTGCAGACTCAAACCACCAGTACAGCTTCACTCACTGCACATGCTCAGTCTTCAAACTGGTCAATATCTGTTTAATGCTCGTGTTGTTTGAACGCCTTCTAGTGAAAGCCCATTGAGGCATTTTGATTTGAACACGTAATAATCGCGACACATTGTTGTTGATTCTGCTGAGGCGTAAGGATCTAAGGACCCATCTTACTCCTTCCCACCGACAAACACATGACATGTGACCCTCCTGTCCTTTTTCTCTTGATGTATCCAGGCCTCAGGTGTTGGTGCTCCTGAACCTGGACTCTGATCAAGCGGTCAAACATCCCCGTCTACTCACTTTCAGCTCTCAGCTGAAGGCAGGGAAAGGCCTGACCATAGTGGGAAACATCTTAGAAGGAACATATCTCACCAAGGATACCGAAGCGAAGAAGGCTGAGCAGGTCTGGTAGAAATACACACACTTGGAGACAAACATGCAAATACAGAACTTTGCTCTGCTCATGCAAGAGAATTAATGACCCAGATTGATGAATAAAAGTGTGTCAGACTAGAGACAGACTGTCTGTGTGTCGCTGGTTTGGTATTTGTACTCAACATAAACAACACTATATTTCTTTCAAGTGATATTTTAAGTTCACAGCTAAATCTACAATCCAATCTGTTGCATCAACCAGGACAAATGGAGTTAGACGAAGTGTTCTGCACCCAAATTACAGATTAACTCTGCCATCTGTTGGCAAATTTGAGGAAGTCATTTACTTTTGGGCAACCTGATTTGTTTCCTCAAGAGCGTTTGTAATCATCGGATTAGTTTTTGCTACGAAAGCAATCATGTACCGAAGCCGAATTCCAGATTACACAGACTGCTTTATTCATAGGCATTGTTTAGACCCGTCACTGTGAATCATCTTATCCTGAGTACTGTATGTCAGTGTCCATCATCATCTGATGGTCAATGAGAAGGGGAGTTATTTGAGTAGTCCTTGAAGACCTTTGAGGTATCACAGCTTCCTTAAGTTGTAATTTTCCACATCTGTTTCTCTCCAGAACATCAAGTCTTCCATGTCTGCAGAGCGCACCAAAGGTTTCTGCCATGTCGTAGTGTCCTCCAACCTCAGAGACGGCGTCTCTCATCTCATCCAGTCTGCGGGGCTCGGAGGCATGAAGCATAACACCGTCCTGATGGCCTGGCCTGGAACCTGGAAGCAGTCCAATGACCCACAGTCATGGAGGAATTTCATAGGTACAGAGCAGGAGACACACATCAGATGAAGTACATACATACAGAAAGTAATGATAATACACCCTCTCTCTTCCTCTGTCTATTCAGAGACCGTGCGGGAAACCACATTTTCCCATCATGCCCTACTTGTGGCTAAGAACGTGGACAGTTTCCCCACCAACCAGGACCGTCTGGGCGAGGGCACCATCGATGTGTGGTGGGTGGTTCACGACGGAGGCATGCTCATGCTGCTGCCCTTCCTTCTCCGACAGCACAAGGTCGGTTCATACAAAGAGGATGAGCTTCTGACAATATCTTCTGTCTCCATCTCTTTCATGCTCTTCTTTGATTGTCACCATTTAATTTTTGGTAATTCACCAGAGCGAAGTGGCGACGGAACTTTCTCTGACTGAGAACAGTGAAAGACAGAACTGCATTACTGTCTTCATCTTAACAGCAACACTTCTTTTGATGCCACAATTGCATGAAAAGAAGTTTTCCTCATTTCTCCCAAAGCAGCTTCAACAAATTACATGATACAGATTTCAGTAAACACTTTCTTCTGTCCATGAATCATCATCTGTCATTCATCAATCATCTTATCTGCTGTGTTTACATCTTCCATAACCGTGTCTTGACCTCCTCTAGGTGTGGAGGAAATGTAAGATGCGCATCTTCACCGTGGCCCAGATGGACGACAACAGCATCCAAATGAAGAAAGATCTCCAGACGTTTCTTTATCACTTGCGACTGAACGCGGAGGTTGAAGTAGTGGAGATGGTGAGACTTTGTTTGATACAGTATCACTACATTGTGTCCTGGTATTGAAGGATTGCTTCACTGAATAAGACCATGACTTCGTTCCTCCCCTGTGCAGCATGATAATGACATCTCAGCCTTCACCTATGAGAAGACTCTGGTGATGGAGCAGAGGTCTCAGATGCTGAAACAGATGCAGCTGTCTCGGACTGAGAGGGAGAGAGAGGTAAAGCACACGTGGTCCATTTCTTTCTTGTACTAACATTTGTATTCAAATTACCCTACAAATCTTTATGCTGTTGTCATAAATCTTCATGAAAATGCAGTTTATTGTTCCTGAGTGGTGTTTGCATTTTGCTCCCTGCTGATGAAAAGCAATCACATCATCGTTATGCAGATGTAATATCACACAGTACAACACATGAAACAAACTACTTAGGTTGTTTCCATAAAGAGAAGTTAAGTAACAACTGGCCCGTCCGTGGTCATCTGCCACCATCTTTCTGGGCCATGCCACACCACTCAGATTCAGAGTATCACTGACGAATCACGTAACTCAATCCGGAGGAAGAACCCGGGCGCTGATCAGAGCGCGAGCATCAGCCGGGAAAACTCTCCCACGGAGGAAGTTCAGGAGGATGAGGTAGTCCATTTTATCGACCCAATGTCCCTCACTGTTAGACTCGCAGGCCCGTCTTCACAAAGCGTGATCTTTGGCAACAGCTGTCTCTTATCATTGAACTACTCTCATGAACTCATTCAAGATTTGGACTCAGAGAATTTGATTTGACTTGCGCTGATGTGCAAACCTTTGATGCTTATGCAACTGGATGGAATAATGAACCATAGTTAGAGTCAGCTTTGTTTTTAGGATCATGCAGGAAACTATGTAAATAGAGGAAATGTTTTGTTCTCCAGATGAGCCATTATAACTTCTCCTCAGTAGTCAGTCTGCAGCTGACCTTGTTGTATTACAGACAACACAAACTAGTTTGTCCTCTGTGAATCTGTAGTTCCAAACCTTGAGATGTTTGGTATCAATCAGTGGCAAACACACTTATGAAGAGCCCACAAAGTCTGCGGTTCATGATAGCTTCCATCCTGCACATCAGAAGTCCAGATTGGTCTAATAGAGTGCTACTTACTGTAGAGTCACTGAGAGCTGCTTTGTGAACACCAGACTGTCGTTCCCTGACCCTGCAGCCCAACATCCCGTCATCTCCACCCCACCTCATCCACATTCCCCAAGAATATCGGAAAGGGAAGAGTGGACAGTATTGTCTCTTCAGATTCTCTCAAACACATCCGACACTTAAAGCAGGTTACAACTCTCTCAAGAAGTAACACGAGCTGGTGTGTGAGAGTGCAACTGAGCCAAGTGAGACTGATGAAGCACTTCTTCGACTGCTGACAGCTGAAAGTGGCGACGAAGAGCTGCCTGATGAGCTGAGTCTGACATGTACGAGTGTATCAACTCTTTTGATTGAGATATAAAGTTCTCTCTCGGTTCTCAAAGCACCAAACATGTTTGTGGTGTGTAACACACATGACATCTATAAACATTAGAATTCCACTGGCTGGTTTCTCCTCCCCCGTCTGACTTGACAGTACTGTCCAGTTCATCTTCACCATCGTCTCCTCCACAGTCATCCCTTACCCCACCCCCCTCCTATTACTAGTCTCACCAATAATCACAGCTTTAATTTGACAAGGACAGGTAGAGGAACATCTATCTGAAGGTGTCACACCAGGATTAATGTGATGTATTTCAGCCTGTAGCCCTCATTAACACTGCATTTTATTCTTCCATTCTCATTGTGTGGCGCCAACACACACTCCATGATCCATGTCTTTGTCATGCCTGATGACATTCAATCCTTTATTCTCGTCCTCTGTCAGCGACAGTGATTGTGGTTATGTAACTGTGGACTTGAGTGGATCAGACTATAAGACATGAAGGTTCAAGGCAGATAATAATATACATGCAGACAGTCCTGCTCTGCTGTGGGATGTTGACCTGTATTGTCTCTGCTGTGGAAGCTTACAGACCAGCCTTATATTGGCTCGTCACATACTGTGTTTGCTTCAAGCAGCTTGTGTTATAATATTTGTAGCTCTTGGTCGATGTTGTGACCTCCAATCTACAACTTTAAATCTTTCTCAATGGTACTTGGGTATATAGTACTAACAGTTGATTTGCCTCTTGACACAGCAGCACCCTCTGACAATTACAATGTTAACTACCCACTTTGCAATGAACACAGCTGCTATGTTTGGGCAGGTTTTCTTGTGATATACGGTTGCAGAGCTCAGATGCTTGTGGTTGGATTGATGCAATCCACCGATATTTTTCTGGCTAATATCGTTTTACTTTGGCAAAGGTCCGGTTAGTTGAATCCATTAACCGTTGTGCTGCTGGTGTTTCCTTCCTCCTCCGCCCCCTCACTTCTGTTTCCTGTTACGTGTTACAACCTCCAGCCACAGACACATTGTGTTGTGATATCCTGTCATCGTGGTGCTTGTGGATGTTTTATATTGTTTATCTTTGTTTCATCCAGAAAGTGTTTCCTCTTTCCTCTGTCTCTTGTGTTATGTTGGGCTCTTATCTTTCCATCATTCTTTCATCTTTTCTTTATTCTTGAACATCGATACTATTATTTTATTCTACCATCATTTCATATTTCCCTCATTCTCGCCTTGTCTCTCCTTCTTTGGTTACTCGGCTCTGTTCACTCGAGTAAGTTAAACCCCTGAAACATTTCCCGGTTCATCCCTGTGGCCGTCAACACTCTCTGGATGTCCTCACACATGTCTCTCCTCTCCAGGCTCAGCTCATCCATGACAGAAACACGGCATCTCACGCCGCAATTAACGACAAGGTAGAAACTGCACCTGAGCGGGTTCACATGACCTGGACCAAGGACAAGCTGTTCACGGAACGCAATCGCACCCGCGAGTGCAACGCCAACGTGGCTGTACGGGACCTCTTCAGCATGAAACCGTAAGTTAACTTAACCCTGCTATCCACCGAATCAACTTGTACATTTGTAGCTGATGCAGGAAGAATTCAAATGTAGTTGTATTGAAGAGAAATGTCAGTGATTTGCAGCTGAAAAATACGGTTCAGATATTTAAGTGCATGTGCCTGGTGAGAGATGTTTGCATCATTTTGACAACAGTAGACAAATAAGAAGAGCAAAGCTCAGAACGTACTGCAGTCTGTAGGTCAGGATGGTGCCATGCTACAGTGCAGGAAGCATGTTTAGTTGCAGCGGTAGTGAAGAGTGTGACCGAGTTAGATCCGACCACAGTCTGCATGATGGATGCATTCACGCTGAATTTGGCCTGTGTGTGCGCGCATGTGTGTACACATCATGTCATTAATAGTAGTAGCAGACCACATGGGCACCATGTCTTGCTGTTTAGACTAACACCTTCTCACCACATGCTGTTCCTTACCATCAGTGTGTGGAGTTTATCAGGTGTGTCCCGTCATGATACAGTAAAGTTCTACCGGCGCTGCCATTCAATCCAGTTACTTAAAGTCTTACAGCACCAGAAGATAGAACAGAAAACGGCTCCATCCTCACATGGCTGCTGCTCTCCGGGGTTCACATGCGTCACTGTAGGGTGTCATGATGAGCCGTTGGGGACAGTTGGAAGCATGCAGTGTGGTGGAGAACGCTGGTAGAGAAGCATCTAAGCCTGTTTCTGTTGTTTTGTCCTATTTTCCTCCTTCTAGAGAGTGGGAGAGTCTGTAAGTCGCCTTCTCTTTGCCCTAGGCTGTATGTGTGTGTGTTGCTTTGTCCAGTGTCCTCCAGGTCATGTGCTCCAACATCTATATGTGCGTCCTTGTTTGCTTGTAAGAATGTGCATGGACTTCCTGTCCCTGCATCACACAGCATGGTAGCGGAAAAGCCTCTGTTGATTGAACTTGCATGTAATATTTATGACATTGTTTGTGTTTGTGTGCAAACTTCTGCTTTCCAGTCATCCTCTCCTTCAGAATCAGAATCAGAATTAACGATTAACGACAAGAATTGGAAATACAAACATATGAAGTTGATTTTGACTTTTAAAAGTTGATGTTTCTCTCCTTGACGTGAGTGGAAAGCAGAATGTTCTGCAGTTTTAATTGTGTAAATGTGATTTGGCTCCTGGCTGTTGATGTGTCGTGCTGTGCTTGTTTTGTTGCTTCAGCATCAGGCGAGTGATTAAAAGAGGCAGCTTTTTGAGACCCACACGGACAGATGCTAAACAGTGATGACCGCCAACAAACAGGATACAATCAGCAGCATACACAACCACAAACTACACAGACTTAAAAAGCTGCCTCTTTGTCCGCTGCCTAACCGAGCCTTCGCTTCCTCGTCCGTGTTTGAGCCTCACAAACAGAAACACACAAACTAACAAAACATAAAAGATATGAAAAGTGATGTTGTGTTTTTCTGTGTGAACCAGATGAAGAAGAGAGTCATGAATGACATGCTGTGCTTCTACTGTAAATAAAGGTTTTATTGATTCAAAGAGGAGGTCAGAGACATGCACAGCCTCAAAGGTTGACATGTTTGAAACAGATAATTATCTTACGGGGGAATTGATTTTAGTGTTTGTCACACTGGGACACTTGCATAGAGCGGGGTCATGTTCTTTTCTTCATGATGGTGGTGGTAGTTGCAACGAGCCAAACCATGAATAGCTGCAAGGTATCCAGTGATGCCTGTGGAAAGACAGCCTGGTAGTATCATCTGTGATGATGAACTATAACAAGTTCAAATGTCTGTAAAGGAACAAAACCAGACTTACAGTTGAACTAATCCATCTGACTAGTTCAGTCAGTTCCCTCCATCACCGTGAGCCTCTTGTCCAACTAGGAACCAGGCGAATGTTCGTCGGATGCACACAGCTATCAAGCTGAACGAGATGGTGGTCAACAAGTCGCAGGGAGCTCACCTGGTCCTGCTCAACATGCCGGGACCACCCAAGAACAGAGGAGGAGATGAAAACTGTATCCTTCATCCGTACATCTCTCACTATGGGTGGGACGACGTCACGTGTTGCTGTTTGTTCTCTGTGTAGTTTACACCTTGACCGCCCTCTTCTCAGACATGGAGTTCCTGGAGGTCCTCCTGGAGGGTCTCAACCGGGTCCTGCTGGTCCGAGGTGGTGGCCGCGAAGTCATCACCATCTACTCTTAAAAAGACTCTCATGACCCACCCTGCACACATGGGCTGTTGCCATGGATACCAGTCACCAGACATTTTCAAGGGAAGAGGCCTCATTGGGTTTTCAAGGTGGGTGGGGGGTCTGTTGGAAGGCGGGACCACTTGTGAGTGACTGACGGTCTGACGGAACCTCAGGAAGGAGAAGACAATGAATCCAGCTCATGGAGAGGCAGCGAGCGCAGTGGTTGTCCATGCTAGGCTACAGTACCTCTGCAACCGGGAGATAGAGCATAGTGACACTTTATATTGTTCATTTAACTCTGAAACCTTGTTATGTTACATTCTCACATTCTTTCCCTGTCGTGTTGATGTTGTCCAGTTGTCGGCGCTCACTGTGTAAAAAAGTGAACGTGTGCTGTTGATATGAACCTCGTAGGCTTTCCGGAGTGTTTCCTCTGGGAGGCACGAAGACGTTTGCTGGACAACATGCAGGCGCACCGGATCAAACCGAACTCCGTCTCAATAAGGAAACCGTAGCGTAGACAATCAACCTGTAGCTGTTCGCAAAGCTCGGCTACAGCAAAGCCACTCATAGCAGCATATGTAGTTTTCAGATAAAGTTTGGTGATTTATACGTCTGCATCACCATGTTCAAAGCGCCCTGGTGAGGTGGTAGTGATGTCAGAGCAGGAGTTGGCTCCTGTCTGTAGGTCTCATGTGTAGTTGTAGCGCTGCTGCTGCTCGGTGGTCGTCGTCAGTGATGAAGTGAAGGAACGTGGGGGAATGTCCAACATATGTCGGATCACCTTTCAGATACTGGCAGCGTGGTCACCTGACATTACCTCCCACTCTCACAGGAACGTGTTGTTTGATGAGGGAAATGGCCGTTGACATTATTCTTTGAGCTTTGTATTAAATGCACATGTAAACATATTTATGGTGTCTGACGTAGTGCTCAGTAGGGACGACAGATATGTTGGTCTGCGGGCTGTTTGACAGCACGCAGCAGGTCCATACATTTGTATATTGGCTAGTTAGGTCGCACATTAAACTTATCATTTACCTAAAGGAGTAAAGGAAAACAGCACATGTATTTGTGAATTCTGCGCACTGTTAACTTTGCACTACCAAACTTTCAGCACTTCACTCATCGCGCTTGCTTCTGTGGCACCACAGGGACACTTTCTGCAGGTCATTATATTTTTACAAAGTGGAGGGAAGTAGTTTGGGTTTAGAACCTTGCGAGGGAGGAAATAAGAGAAAATAACGCTACACTGTTTACTAGTCATCTTTCATTGTTGTTTTTATAATATTTTACCAGATTCTTCAGGCTCTGAGTCCCAGACTGAGTAGATCAACTGTTCTGAACATGTGTAGGAGGTAAAAGTGCCAAACTGACTCTAAAAGAAACTGTGGAAGTTGTATTATTGTGTAATAACATGGCCAGAGCGACATTGGAGCCCCTACAAACCAAAAGATATTTTAATATCTCAATAATGATAATTGGTGGATGCAGGTGTTGTCGACATCTGGACGCTTCCCGGTCGTCTAACGCTACTCAGATGCTTCAAGGACGGGATGATTGTCAAAGAGAAATCTCAGCTGAACCCTTTTGTCATGTGAACCTCCACAGTTTCTTTCCCAATTAGCAGTATTTTGTAAAGTGTAACTTCCTGTGGGCAAATGTAAACTTGTGTGTCCGCTTCTCATTTCTGCAACCTCTGTGTTCTGTTGTGTTTTGTTCAGTTGTTGACGCTTGACTGTGTAGTCGTACGGTCACGCTCTCCGTAGTGTTTGTTACTTTATAATTGAACTTCTGTTACGTCGAGTGTTTGACTCTTATTGAAGGAAGGAGGGATGTGTGAGGATGTTCTGCTCTCTGAGTCTTTTATTGTTAATCCAAACAACCAGAAACACAACACTCGTGATACAGTGGCGCCCTGGACTCTGAATTATTGAAGCAACCAGGGTGCAAATAAAACAACACTAAATATATCAGTCACACATCGACCCAATAAATAAACATAAAAGACTTTATTTTAAGAAGCTGACAGGTTACGTCATTGACGGCTGTACGTTACGAAAGACGTTTATGTTTTTAATTAGATGAGCAAAACAGCTGTGCATGTAAAACGTGTAAAACCTTGAAGAAAAGATGGCGGATCAGATGTTCCTGGAGGGAAAATGGGATTGTCAAAGTGTGTGTTCACAGCTCTGTTGGAGGTGACTGGAGAATGTTATCTACCTCAAAGTGTCACTGAGGCTTGGCTGCACAAAGAATCTCTGTTACGGAGCTGATGTTACATGTGGACTCATTAAAGGAAAAAAGACTCTGCTATGTGAGGGGACCAGCAGTGTGTGTGTGTCAGTGTGTGTGTGTGTGTGTGTTTGCATGGTTTGTCCTTTAACATACCATCGAGAGCTGAAGCTGTTTGTGCTTCTGCTGTCGTCCTGCTCAGCTGACAGGCCTCGCAGGCTGTAACAGGAGGTGACGGGGGGGGGGAGAACATAGAGACGGTAGACGTGTAAATTATATTTGTGCCTCTCTGAGTAATTATTAAAAGTGCTGAAATACACCTGAAGATGTCTGCGTCCTGATTCTGGTCAGCTGGAGGAGACGGTCTTTGTATACGTTTACAGTATATATAAGGTAAAAGTCACATTCAGACTCTTCTGTTTATGTCATATTATTATTAATAACTAGTTTGTAACAGTGAAGTTTATATTCTTGCTTTACTATAAATTGCATTAATGATGGTTTTACATTAATATACATTAAAAATGTTCTTATATCTGCTTACAAATACGTTATAGTGTGTTATAAACCAGTTAGTAAACATTTATAACCAAACATGTATGGAGGTTGGTGGATTTCTGGGTTGCAGGTGGATGCAAACGCCACAAGATCTGGTAGATGGAGGCACACGGTGTTTCCTGTTATTGATATTGTAAGAGAGGAACTACCCAAGCTTAAGTTCTGAGGCCTCTCAAATTGAACTCAGGACCAATATCTCACAATAATAATCTGTCCGTTTGCCAGCTTAAATCCGCGGTGACTAATCTTTCAGAAAAAGAAAAGGTCATGTTGGAAGGACTTCATTCCTCCACTAGAGGGCAGCTGTGTGTCGACATGAATGACATCATCTCTCAACAGAATCAGGCGTGCTCACATGTGTCAGATGACTTCCAGAGATCAGATTAGGATTGTTAACAAAGCGACGTGTTCACTGGTCCGCTCACACTGCGTCCTCGCAGCCGCGGCAGGTAGTCAGCTGATAATCTGGTCCCTGCTCAGACTGCATCTCCCGTCCAACCGGACAGAGGAGGCCTGTGGTCACATGATCCACGTCTCCCACAAACAAACCAGCCCAACATCTGATGAGTTACAGTGACCATGACAGGGACCGAGACAGCATGATACGTTTCCTGTTTACTGGACAACTAATCAGTCAGAGCTTCTGCTTCAACACTTCACTCCTTGAATATGGTGTGAAATATTCTTCGTAATGTAAAGAGGAAGTTACTTAGAGCCGGTTGCAACAACACCCTGGACCAGAACAAACCTGTGCTCTCTCAGGTCTTTGATGCTGCTCTCAGTTGGACAAGTTGTACCTTCGGGCTTTAGCCTGGACTGACATTTAACCCTTTCACCGCTGTCTCAACACTCCAAAGTTCCATCTCTTTCCCTCTCGGGTGTGTTTGCTCTGTACATTGTTGACCAAATCCATAGGAGAGATGTTGACTGTCCAAACTGTGCAATGTGTTTAAAAAGGCACAAAGAAGCCACGTGCCGACTGCAGTGGGCAACGCAAAGATAACAGATGTGTGTCCTCTTGTGTAATATTACGTGCTTGTGTCCACATGCATCAACCTGTGAAAGTGAAACGTGTCAGGCACGGCCTCCCTTTTGTAACACGACAGGCCTGCAATTGTTTCCATCCAATCTATCTGAGTTGGACCACTTCTCAGTATAACCCGCCAGACTTTACAGCCTCCAAACTGACCATTAATGTAAATCAAATTAAATGAACCTCTCTCAAACTCATTCTGTAAAAACTGAACATGATTGCATTACGAGCCACTTTAGTGCAGGGCTGTCGTAATACACTGCATTAGCTTGATCTATATGTAGCTAATAAATATATAGAGGCACAACAATTCTCCCGTGAGTGAGCACTTGGAGACAGTGATGAGGAACCATCCGCCTCAACTCAGAGAACAAGAACACGGTTCAACTGATGACACAAAGGTTGTTATTAGACACGGAGTTAAAGAAGATGAATGAATCTCCTCAACCCTCATGATGGTAACAAGACACATGACCTGACACACAGTTTTCATCACGCTTCTGCCAAAATAGTTTTACCTGTCAAGTGATGCATGCTGGGAGTTCAGCATCAAGTCAGGGAGACAAAGCATCAGGTCACCTCTGTAAACTCCAGCATGTTATATTACAGAGAATTGATTTGCAAACAGAGTTTATATGCTCACAGAAAACCTGTGAAAAAATCATTCAAGTTAGAAACAGGCATTTCAGAGTCTGTAGATGTTTTGGAAAAAATAAGTATAAGTAAAAGACAGAATTTACTTCACAAAACCTTGTATTTATTAAAGTATATGTGGTCCACAGAGAAGAATCTGTATTGCTTCATCTTCATTTACCTTTATTTGGTTTGATATTTATATTAAAACACAAAGCTCGCCAGTTAAATACAGTGTGGTAAATATTGACATAGATTTGTATTCGTATTTATCATGTGACTTCAGACGTCTCAGAGAACTCATGGTCATGAAAATCTGCCTCGAAGGCTTTGAAAAGTCGGCTCTTCCTCCCATCTTGTATCCAGCGATCAGTATCACTCCAGTTGCAAATGTGAGGATGTGTTTAATTTAATTCAGTGTGCTCATAAATAAAAAGTATTATAGTTATTTCAGATGGACACACACTCTTTAAATACATCCTGAGGGAGTGTGTGACTTCTTAAATCCGGGAGGAGATGATGCACACAGGCGAACTATCACCAATGATGAAATTCAAATCCTCTTCCCACTTCAAAGACTCCTTATCCCTGCTGCAGAATGCAACGAGCTTTATCGTGTCCTAAAGCTGACAAATGATGTCTGTCCTGTTGTGTGTCCTGGTGCATGCTGTCAGCCTGCGTTGCCCGGGGCTGTGGAGCGTGAAGGTAGAAGGTTAGAGGTTGACTGGAGCTGGACGGCAGATTTTTTTGGTTTGTAGGCTGAAATGAGAGTGGATTATGCATGAGCTGCATCTGCCACATACAGGCAACACTCAGCAGAAAGCAGAGAGAGAGAGAGAACACGGTAAAGCTCCTGTTAAACTGTCAGACTACGGCTGCATGATACATAAGAAAATAACACCACGTAAAGGCTTTTCAGTCACAAGAATGAACAAAATGTAACTGAAATATCACCTTTCAGAGTTAGATGGAGAAGCCTTTTGCTCTTACAAAGGTTGTAATAGCATACAAGGACAAATTCAGTCTCAACTCAGAGAATATTAAAGCACCAAAGCCAGAAGATAAAGACCACACAAGCACACAGGGAGATTATGCTGATGTAATGTTGCCACTTCCTTTCTTAGACCTGGAACTATCAAAGCTCTGAGAAACAGTTACACCCAGACATCCTGTAATGTTTCTTCTTCTTTCTTTATTTCTCAGTCTGTCTGATACAGCTCAGCCCCCACACTGCTTCAGAACCATCCTTCAGTGAGCCAGCCCGACTAATTGTGCCCGGCAGCGGAAGGGTTAAACTGGGGAGGAGAGACTAGCGATAGCGGTGTCAAGTTACACCGACAGAAAGAAAATTACCGGAAGCGGTCGCAATTGATATCAAAATAAAACTACTAGTACTACTACTGAAAACGGTTCTCAATTCCGAAGAGACAATGGTGTTCACTGTCTTTCAAATGTTACGTTTTGATACACGTACACATTAAAACAAGGTCATCTTGTTCTAGGTTTATGACAGGATGAACTGACTGCGACATGATAATTAAAAAACTAAAAGAAAGTTTGGTTTACTTATCAGTCATTTCACAATAAATCCCGCCTCTGCCTGGGCAGATAAGGTGGCACATGAAGTGGCCAATCAGATTGCAGACCACGTGCTGGACACACCCCTGGCTCAGAGAATGAAAGTGAAAATATTACACTGGGTATCAAATTTCTTATCATAGTCTAAATAGTCTCAATGATTAAGGCACAGTTGATAGGTTGTACTTAGGTTTCCCAACTTGACAGACTCAGGAAAGTATTTTCAAAAGATGTATATTACTCTTCATTATAATCTGTTGTCTGGTCTTTGTTTGACTTCTGTTTCATATGAATGGATCCGTCATTCATTGGTGCGATTATTAGGGCAAAGCTGTTCATATCAGGAGTTCGTTGGATTGTGAAGGGTTCTGGTAGCAACTTCCGGTCAGTGTATGTGTGTTTGTGTAACTTGACAGCTGCTCCGGGCTGCAACATCAACAGCTCAGGCTGCCTCCGCTGCGGGATCCTCCGGGGAGCAGACAGGAGCTGACGCCTGGCTCCCTGTCAGATAAAACACACTCGTGTATGTATTTATTTTATCGGGAAGCAAGCTTGTGTTTGAACGAGGTGAACTAAACCCGGGAAGGAAGGAGGTGACATGCCCTTCACTGCTTGGCGCAATCAGTGCGCTGATCGCTGGCAGACGCGGACGAGCTCAACACCGGAATGGTGCATTTAAATCTCTCTGTTTGAGGAAGCCCGACTTGTCTATTTGTTCTGTGTTTGGGTGATTTGCCGAGGATAGTAACATATGCCTGTTTGCAGAGGAGGCACGGCGGGGAGATGCAGCACCGCGGCTGTGTGGCTGCAGGTGGATGGCCGACCTGACCGCCGCTTCCCTCCCGTTCAGCAGCCGCCGCAGCTGCAGCAGCTCGGGCTTCATCCGGAGCTCTGAAAGCAAACCGAGAACACACACAAGACAGAATCCCGGTTTAATTGTGCAAACCGACCGGAGCCATGCTTCCAGGGGTCGGCGTGTTCGGCACCAGCCTGACCGCCAGGGTGATCATCCCGCTGCTGAAGAACGAGGGCTTCGCCGTCAAAGCGCTGTGGGGCCGGACGCAGGAGGAGGCGGAGGAGCTCGCCAAGGAGATGAACGTACCGTTCTACACCAACCGGATCGACGATGTGCTGCTGCACCAGGATGTGGACCTGGTCTGCATCAACCTGCCTCCGCCTCTGACGCGGCAGATCGCCGTCAAAACTCTGGGTGAGTTCCGCTGCTGGGGAGGAAGGGAGGGAGGGAAGGGAAGGATGCTGCGGCCCTGCAGAGGGGGGTTGCTGCGGGGTAGCACAACCTTTACCTTATATTGCGGTGCAGGCGTGCAGACTGAGTCCTGTGTGGTTGGGATGAAGTCTGATTCATGCCAGGAGCTGGAGGCTCCTGCTGGGTTCACACCAGTCAGGCTTGCAGCTGAGCTGTATCCTTCTTTAACATGTCTTTAGGTTCCTGACATGTCCCAGTGTGTTGGACATGAGTATGACACTTCTCAGCCTGGATGGATCTGGAGCGTGGAGACTCCCTCTGAAACAAAGTCCCAGATACAGCACTAACTTTAACCTGTGTTGGTGCCTCAGGAGCTCCAGAAGTCTGTATGCAGGAACAGAGAGACACATTTTGAGGTTGTTCTAGTTTCAATCGGGGGCGATGCAGCTTACTTTGGGGGCAGGAAGCAGTAATAGGCCAGATTAGTGAGAATGTGTCCAAAGATGCGTAACATCCGGGGAGACACTGTATCTCACATCTGCAAACCAGCTGTTAGGCTGCATCAGTAAAGCTGCAGTTAGTTCTCATTGTTGTAATTCATCCTTTGGTTATTAGTGTGTCAGAAAACATGTTGATCCACATTTCCAGGTTCCAGCAGTTGATGATCACAGTCTCACTACAAGGTGCATTTAATACCACGTCACATGATCAGCTGACGACGAGCTTCATCAATACACAGGAGACGAGTCCTCGAGGTGTGCAGAAAGAAGACGGAAATGTGCAGGGTTGCTATTTATAACGAGCATAATAAAGTACTGGGACAACTACTAAATATACCTTGAGGTGACGTAGTTTCCTGTTACCAAGATCCAGAATGAAGGTTGAAAGTTTCGGACGAGTGTGAGTCGACATGACCGTCACGTTTACCTGAAACAGCGTCTGTATCATCCCAACATATGCTGTCCAAAACACAGCAGTACCTGCATTAGTGTGTGTGTGAGGCGTCACGTTATTCAGTCATGAGTCGATCCTCTGATTGGATACAGATGATGATGATTTTAGTTCTTACCAAGCTCCTTTGGACTTGTTTTTACCATTTATAGAATAAGTGGACGTAGCCCCCGGGATGGACCCCGTCCGTTTGTGGTTTACTGTTTTGTTTGGCTTTTTTTTTTCTATTGCCATGTTTTTGTTTTTTGAACCAGCAGGGATCATATTCAGGCAGGAGGACGGAGCCGGGAGGCTGGCTAGCTTGTTTCGCTCAATGCATGCTGTGTTCGAGACGACTTGAAGTGACTGAGATCATAAACTGTCAGGAAAACTGTTAACAAAGGTTATAAATATAGTGAGAAGTGGGATAATGTTCTCAATGGAGTCGCCCCCTGCTGGCCATTGGAAATAATGCTGGTTTAAGGTACTTCGTACATTAGCTTCATCTGTTTCGACCCGGAACTATAATATGATCCATGATCTGAACTCAGGTGTCAGTCAAGGCTCTGATGTTGATCAGTTGCTGGATGTTCTCATTGTTGGGGAGTTCAGTTTGACTTTGATGGGTCAGACGTGCGACTTGGTCGAATCGGGTTTGATTCCAAAGGATCTTCTAATATTGGCGCGGTAGGTAAAGTGTAATTCTTGCCTCGGCATCCCAGAGACAAGATAAGGTGGCCGTTCATTCCCACACTGCTGCTTTGTTTGCTCTTTGGCTTCGGTAAATACTGTGGAGTGTCAGCGTGAGCTAACAAGGACAGTTTGTTAATTCCATGACTGCACTAAGGCCAACAGATACTGTCTGGTTAGACGAGCACATGCAAGCACACCCGTCCCCGTCCTGTTGGTCTGTATATGAAGTCTCTCCTTCTGTTTGCTGCGTCCACATGGAGCCGGTGTGGACGTTGCACAATCCTGCTGATCCTGAGCCAGAATTACTAATCATGTCCCAGTGAACTTGACTCAACCTGCAACAACAGCCGCTGCTACTCGTCAATGGCCATTCTTCTTCCTTCTCCTCCTCCTCTCCGCTCGTTTCCTCTCCGCCTCATTGTGTGAGCGCCGCCCCCACCCCCCCCCCCCCCCCAGCTCTCCTCTCTCCCAGCCAAGTCTACGACCAGTTCTATTTGCAATTTGTTTCATAACAAACATAAAACCGTTTGCCAAAGCTGCCGTGGTCGGACTCAGTCAGTATGTTCACCCAGAGCGGCGGCGCACTGACGGGAGTACTGCCGTACACACAGCTACTGCAGTATGAGTACTACTTCCTGCAGTACATCATCCCTTCATGAAGACTGTACTGCTCAGTTGTATTAAATCTGTTTGAGAGAGGTCATTCAGTAACATGTAGTGCTGCTCAACCTCCGTGAGGGGTGTTCCTAATATTTTGTCCACTCAATAAATATGAATTAAGTGGTCACTTGAAAGGAATGTGGCGATGTGTGACGTCTGGTGTGATGTCACGAGCATCGAGCTGAATCAATCAGATCGCCGGAGACGCATGTCAACGCCCCGCCTGAACAGGTTCTATGAAGAAGAAGAAGAAGAAGTCAGCCAGAAGCCGTGGTTGAATAAACTTTGCATCTCCATTCGGTGAATGTTTCTTACGAGGTCGAAAGTTCTCTGACTTGTTGAGCTGAGTAAAGTTTGATTTCCTGCGAGAGGAAATGACACCAAGCTGATAACGGAGCTGCTGTCTGAGCTCATGGATGGTGGAGACTCTAGATTCCACAGGAGAGTGATGATGCTGCTGAAACTGGACTGATCTGATCATGTTTGTTAGACGTCTCCATCCGTCCCGAAACCTCTGATACAGAGAAACGGACCTGTAGAAAGATATTCCAAGCAGGTTTCCAGTCTTTCATCACAGTAACGGATGACGTCTGTAGGAAAGTCTTACGCAGGCAGTGACTCGTCGCTGAGCAGGACCGCCC
Organism: Macroramphosus scolopax; assembly: GCA_901007825.1. Lineage (NCBI taxonomy): Eukaryota > Metazoa > Chordata > Actinopteri > Syngnathiformes > Centriscidae > Macroramphosus > Macroramphosus scolopax. The sequence continues at coordinate 29,621 of CAAKHC010018789.1, forward strand.
GCTGTGTGACAACACACTTCCTCTTCTGACAGGGTGTGTGAGCTGATAGTGATCTCCCTGTGGCCGGCTCGGTGATTCCCCGGAGCTACAATGATCAGGGCAGAAATATAAACTTTGGAGACATTCAACAGCAATTTGCATTCTCATTTCTTCCTCCATCTTAATTGGAAATTGAGCTATCTTCTAACAGGGGAAATGTTGGATGAGCAGAGGTCTTGCTCAGTTTGGGAACGCAGAGCAGGAAGGAAGATAAAGAAACCCTGTGGAGTCAGGAACGTGCTCCACATGTTGTTCAGGTTCCACCGACAGAGCTCAGTGGAACCAGTCGGTCCTGCTGAGCAGCATCTCTTCTTCCACCGGAATGTCCTTTCCCTTTATTTTCTCCTCACTCACTATTCTGGCATTCCTGGGGCGTCTGATGTCACTCAGGCGTTCCAGGTGCGTCGCCGAGCCGGCGGCGGCGGCCGAGGGAACCTCTCACTCTCTGCTTCTACGCACATAAACGCCCGTCTGCTTTCAAAGAGAGACAGAAACCTTTCTCAGCCTGCAGCCTGGGAAAGGGGGAGAGACTGAACCTTTTCTTTTGTCAGATCCAGTGGAGACATTAGCATTTCCAATACATTCACAGCCTGAGGACATCAGAGCGCTGCAGCGTTTGGGAGACACATTGTAGTTTGGTAGAGTTTCTCTTTTTACTGTAGAAGAAAGTTCAGCAGATTTAAAGTTCTCAGAGCTGCTGAAGGTGCTGCAGAAACAGAGACATTCAAGTGAAGCATGTGGATGCGAGTCAATGGACGTCTCCTAAACTAGAATTATACTTAAAACTCCAGTAAATATTTATATACTAAGAAGAGAAGGAGTCCCGATGTGTGATGTGATGGTGTCACTCGTACTGATGAACCCACCTGGATCATCATTTTACCTCTACAGAGCTGTTTTATCATCTCTCAGCTAATTGTTTTGGTTCTGTGACTCACCGTCCGCTGGTTGAACTCATCAGCCTGTTTCCACCAGCATCAGTCACAAGAACAATCTGTGTGATGGTCAGCAGCCGGTCGATCAGCAGCTCAGCAGTCGGACCTGCTACCCGGAAGTTGGAGGTGACAGAAGCCGAGCTAGAAGGAGAGTCAAGCTGCAAACATACAGGAAGACGCTGGCAGTGATGTGGTGAACCGAGACCGAGGAAAGGCAAAGAAATGAGGCTCTGCAATGACAGGTGGTACCGGTCACCTGGAGCGGGTTCAACGAGGCTCAACTTTCAGGATGAGAGGGAAACGTTCCCTCGGGTTACCTCGATTACAGACTCGATGGGCGATCAGGGAAATGCTTTATGTTTTATACTCTGCTTGACAGTCGGTGACCAGCAGCAGAACACAGAGTTCTGATGTCGCATTGTTCAACGTTACAAAATGATGTTCTGTGTGCCGAAACGTAACACGAGGAAGAGTTTCAGGTGCGCTTTCTGTCCCTTTGTGTGGTTTTGCTGAGGGTGGGAGGAGGAAGTGGTCCTCCAGCTCGGCTCTCTGTTGGCTGCAGTGCAGTCTGCATGCACGGCAGCACACCACCTCCACACCACCTCCACACCACCTCCACATGTGTGAAATCCCCGCTTTGCCTCACAAAGAGGGGATTTTCATTTGAAACTTGTTTCATTGTGAAATGAAACAAAGCAGCACCACTGATGATCCCGCCTGACATCGGGGACGGTTCCTGCCGCTAACATCAGATACACCAAGAACTGAAAGGGCTGGTGAAAGACTTCCTCAAACCTTGTTTCCAGAACCATTCAGACCTCTCACATCAGTGATGGAGGCTATCAGGTGTCTGGTCAGTGTGTGCTGAGGTGCTCCACCAGACGCTGGCTCATCCCTGCTGGCTGGACCCGACTGTGTGATCTAAGTTTAGCAGCCAGCGCTCTTTATACTGTAATAACTGGATCAGAGGTGCAGCAGCAGTTTGGGGAAGTCCCCATCCCCAAAGGTTAAATGACTGTGGAGACCACAAAGAATATTTTCTATTTTTCCATCTTGGCGAGGTCAAGACCCGGTAAATGTTTTCTTTAAATGATATCTTTAACAACTTCACACCCTCGGGTCCTCAGCAACACACCCGCCAAGTGTGAGGCCGATCGGATGAACGGTTCTGGAGTTATGGAACGGACACACACACGTTCTACTGGGTGATCTCATGTCATGTTGTGTTCTCAGCTCTGGTGTCTGCTTGAGCACCAGAATTCCTCATCCCCGTGTTCCCTGTCTGGTCGCTGAAATAAAGAGCTGTTGCAGTCAGGGAGTGTGTCTTACATCCACACACACAATAGTCGGGCCTTCATTGTTCTCACACACGTCTGTTTGTCTGACTGTCAGCAAGATGACAAAGAACGACCTGGTGGATTTCCACACAACTTGGTGGAGCCTGTTGCAGGTCGAGGAAGAAGCCAGTCAGGTTTGAACCAGATCCAGTGGAGATGGTGGATTTGTGTGTTTTCTTCCACTGGCCTTGGTGAATGTTTGTTCTCCACTGGGTCGAGTCATCAACTGGCTGATGGGTCGAGACTCGCTTCCTCAGTGTGAGTTTCCATGACGACTCGGCCATATTGGAAACTTTCTATCTGATGATGAAACCCAGTCTTTTACCTTCACTGTGGTGAACCATCACATGACCTTGTAGAGCAGCAGGTGACATGATGAGTAAACTGGAGGAAAACTGACACCATGCAGACTTAAAGTTATTGATTAACCTGTTCCATACATATATACTGTATATACTATATGCAACTGTTGATTGTGTGCGTGTGTGTGTGTGTGTGACGTACACTAAACTGTAATGTGTGTCCATCAGCACCCTGATGGGCTCTCAGGCACCTGCGCTTGAGGCCAACCAAAGGCACAGAGCTATTTATAACCTGACTGCAAAGGGCAAGCAGGCGTCATCATAAATACATTCCCACCACTGACGGTGTTACGCAACTCCGCTTCCGACCGCCGACGAGCTCTTTGGCAGCGGACTGAAGTCTTTTAAAGGGCTAGTGAGCCCAGAATGAGCAGGAGGTTTAACACAATGAAACGTTCTAAATAACGACGTGATGCTGCAGCCGGGCGGCTTTCTGACATCGGCCTTTGTTTCCTGTTGGATGTTGAACAGTTTGATATGTTGCAGAAACCAAACTGGAATTTAAACTTAAAATGTTTTTGTGCAAATATTCTACACTGGATTAAACTGTTTTGGAAACAGTGACCATGATTGAAGCCTCAGCATCAGAATATTATACTGACAGTTTGGGCCACTATCAAGAAACATAAATACATAAATAAGAGCATCATTCTGTCCACCTATCAAGCCCACACTGCTAACAGGAGTGTGTTGAGTCAAACGTTCTTATTAACTGTGGTTCCTTCTCAGGGTTCATGCTGTGACTCCATGTGACCGCTTTAACTGGACGTTTCAGCCACATCAGCTCCGTTTTCTGCAGAACTTCCCTGGCATTCATCCCTCAGATAGATTGAAGCTGTTGAGTCGTGTTGTTTTTCAAAGCTCGTTTACTCCAAACAAATTAACAAGCTCTTTGGCCGGAGTCAGCCCGAGAATAGAGAGGCCGTCCTTCCCTGTCGCAGCGCCAGCGTTTGTTTTTTTTCACCACGAGTTTCTCACTGGTTCACGTTCATGTTCTCCTGGACGCCCATTGACATGCTAATGACCGGGCTTGGGAGCGTTTGAGTGAATGCGGGAGAGACGAGAGGATGGAGAGACGACGAGGAGGAGAGAGGAAGAATAGGGCAGCGAAAGCTTGTCTTCCCGTGAAATTGCCTTTGTGTGTGGGATGAATGGCGAGCAGGGGACGTCCTTTCACGCACGCTGACAAGTGAACATTCCTGAAGTGAGTAGAAGACCTCTCCATCCCGCCCCCTCGAAGTCCTGCCTTTCTTCTGCATGGACCCAGAAGGAACTGTTGTGTGCTGGTGAACTTGGGGTGAAAGCTTTGGTTTATAAATCCCATTGTGTTATTAAATCCAGGGACAAGAGGGACGGCAAGCTTTTGATATGGATTATTTCCATTCCACCCAGAGGTTGAGGTTGGAGGCAGACGTTCAATATGGAATAATACCGCTTTATTAATATGAAGTGTTAAAGAGGACCTTTTTTCTTTATGAGGTTTGAGCAAGGACGTGGATGACTTATGAATGTGAGCAGGACTGAATCAGACAACAACCAGTACAGACGCTTCATTGTCACCCAGTTTCTGCCCTGTTTTGACAAAGAGTTGCATTAAATTAATGAAACAAGAATGTGCCCAGCTTCATGTAGCATCTCCTATTAGCAATATGAGGTATTCTGGAAGCTTCAGACCAAAAACAAAAATTGCTCCCAATAATAGACTCGCAATATTAGTCGCTATGAGTTAAGCTAACCAGGAAGATGAGGCAAGCAGGCCAGAAATGATAAGGAGGGAAATCAACCCCACTTGGGAATTAATCAGCAGGGTGGTAATGTTTGCCAATCCGGAGCAAAGACGGGTCAACAGACAAAACTTGTGACATATTCAAACAATGCTGTTGGGAGATAAAACCATCAGGAAACATTGGAGGAATGTGGTAGAGGCCTCACCAACTCCTTGAGTTGATATGAATACAGCTGATGGATCTATTCAAATCTTGAAATAAAAATTGTATCAAAAATAGTTTTCATTGTTTTCTGTCTAAAATTTTATCGTGAGGAAACCTTATTTACACCTCGAGTAAGAATACAGCTCTATGAAACACGTGACAAAGATCTGTATGTAGACAACATGGAAATCTTACGTACTCTACCTTTAACTTGTGTACTTTTCCACACTAAAGTATTTCCCGTATGAAACTGTTCAAACACGCCTACCAACTCACCGATCCAGCTAACAAAGATATCTGTGTGATCAATTGAGGTGTTTGGAAATCACTTGTTGAATCTCCTCATCCTGCACACACACACACACACACACACACACACACTGTGTGTTGTGTGTCTACCCACATGTATTGTATTTTCCACTGAGGTCACACACTTCTGATCATTTTATAGAATGTGCTGCTGACTGGTTCACTGCCATGAACATTATCTGGCTTTGTCCTCCCAGCCTGTGTATTCCCCAGGTGAAGCTGCTCCCTATTATGGTTGCTCAGATGTCCTTTAAGTGCCAGTGTTCAGGAATAAGCCTGTCTGTGTTTTGTAATTGGCCATCAGGGACGGGGAGGACCAGAGGCAGCAGCAGGCGGCAGGGAGGCGGCCGCGCTGTCAGTCAGGGCTTCTGATCGGGGTTCAGGTCATGTGTGAAGAGTGAAAGAATTGTGAATGACATCAAAGCTTTACAACTGCAACAGGAATGATGTTTTGGTGGGTCTCATTTCCTGTGTGTACGGTGTGATTCTGCTGCGTGTGTGTGTGTGTGTATTGTTGCCAGGAAATCATCAGGAAATGATCTCACTTGATCATTTCCTGCCAAAGACACCACGATAACTTCTCACATGCAAGGGTCAATCTGAGATAGAAGGATGGATGAAATCTGGGCAGGTTTTGTTCCTAAAGAAATATAACAACCCGATAACCTGCCTGTCACTGGCTCATGTTAGTGAAGCGTTCATGTATCTTTTCCACACTAACTTATTCCAGCTTGTTCTCATGCGTGACTCAGTCTTACTGTAACACATGACTGAGTATATTCCTGCAGTCCTCCACTGACTCAACTAGCCAGTCATACGATCCACCAGAGCGATTAATCATGAGCACAGGAATATCTCCCGGTACAGAAGGACATGTGGTTTGAATACAACTGGTATCCTGGAGAAGAAGACAACAGATATTTATGCATAAAACATGAATGTATCAACCCCATCAGAACCGAGTGTTTAAAGACATACCTCACCATTTTGGAAAGAGTGAAGGCATATTGACTTTGATAGAGATGAGTCTGGACTTGGGGAGGGGAGAACTGTGATTATAAGATAAGAGACCCTGTTTCTGCTGAAGCTGATATTTTTAAATCAGCTAAATGTTATTTACACTCATGGAAATTTCACACTGACAGGACTGAAATAAGTACGACAAATATAATTCTATTTATGTACATGAATAATTAGAGACAGTCGGATTATGATTACTGAGGTCCTGAGATTCGTGTATATTAATAATCCAGTAGAATGCAGGAATCGTGTCTGAAAGGGAAATAAACTACAAACCTGCTCCTGCTCTGACAGATGTTCCCCTCTGTATCCTTCAGTGATGACTGTAACACATCTGGATCTCTGAGGAAACATGGCGGTTGTACTCCGCTAATATTGCATGTTGCAGCAAAGTTGTACCTCTTACTGAATGCAATACTTAACCCCTGACACCTGACAAAGTGCTCTGTTCTGTGTAGGGAACACAGACATCGCAGAAGTGCTTTGCATTCCTCATCCTGTTTATTTCAGGTCCCAGAAGAGCCTCACATAAAAGCATCATTGTATTGCTTCCCTGTCTGCGGCTCCCAAGCTGAAGTGAGTTAAATGATCCAAAGCAGCTGAGAAACAGACAGACAAACCCAATTATAGCAGAAATGTTAAGCAAAGGCAGTATTTGACTTGTCACCGTCTCTCAAAGGGCGGGAATGTGTCAATAGTTAGTAGAGGTCATCTCGGTTTGTTTATGCAACAGTTTTGTTGATTTCAGTCTCATGATTCAGGGCCTCCGACTATTGAGTGTCATCATCGTAGTTGCACTGTTACAGGGCGTTGTGTCCAGCAATGATTGTTTATGGAGACGGACAACACTGTTTACGCTCAGCGATGATATCACTGAACCCCCAAGAGCACAATTATTTGATATTAGAGTAATGTGTGTTACATGGTGTATACTCCACAAGCAGAGCTCATCACAAGTTTACTTAGCTTAGCACAGTTCAGCTGTGGCATGATGCAAAGTTCTTATGAACTGGAGATCAATGCAATGAATTAAAATGGGCGTCACGACGCAAACTAGTACTTAGTGCTATAACAAAGATGTAGTGACTGCCATGTGTCTGTACTGTAATCTGACAAAAGCTAATGTCCTGCGAATGTTAGCCTGCTAATGTGAGCCTGCTAATGTTAGCCTGCTAATGTTAACCTTCTAATGTTAACCTGCTAATGTTAGCCTGCTAATGTGAGCCTGCTAATGTTAACCTTCTAATGTTAGCCTGCTAATGTTAACCTGCTAATGAGAGCCTGCTAATGTTAACCTGCTAATGAGAGCCTGCTAATGTTAACCTTCTAATGTTAGCCTGCTAATGTTAGCCTGCTAATGTTAATCTGCTGTTGTTAGCCTGCTAATGTTAGCCTGCTAATGTTAACCTGCTAATGAGAGCCTGCTAATGTTAACCTTCTAATGTTAGCCTGCTAATGTTAATCTGCTGACGTTAGCCTGCTAAAGTTAGCCTGCTAATGTTAACTTGCGGATGTTATTCTGCTGATGTTAGCCTGCTAATATTTGACCTGCATTACTACATTACTATATTATGTGCAAATAAATCATGATTCTAGAAAATACATTAATTTTTAATGGTGCAAACTATTCA
>CAAKHC010018791.1:0-11525 GCA_901007825.1 Macroramphosus scolopax
ATGAAATGCAGTCATTGACACAATCTGAGTGAAGTCCGATTAGTTATGTAAGTGCTTAGAAATGTGCAACCTTAGGCTGTTTTTATGTTTTCTCTCCTGACAGACAGACAGTCCAGCACTGGAAGCATTAAGCCAGGCGACAGCGACGGCTGTTACCTCCAGCCATCCAAGAAGAAGAGCATCACAGGGAGCACGGGTAACTTTGGCAGCTCCAGCAGCAAGCCGATGGTCAGTCGCGTGTGCAGCAGCAGCTCCACGGCCAACCTGATGGCTAAGAAGCGTGTGATCCGCATGCTCCTGGTCATCGTCTTCCTCTTCTTCCTGTGCTGGACTCCTGTCTTTGTGGTCAACGCCTGGCAGGCCTTTGACCAGCGCTCAGCCTACCGGCTAACCGGCGCCCCCATCTCCTTCATCCACCTGCTGTCCTACACCTCGGCCTGCGTCAACCCCATCATTTACTGCTTCATGAACAAGCGGTTCCGCCAGGGCATGCTGGCCACTTTCACCTGCTGCAGCTGTTTCTGGGAGAGCAGCGGCGGCCTCGGGAGGTCAGCTGGAAGCAGAACGCCGATAGGGGAGGTGGGCAGAGCGAGAGCGGACCCGCAGCTGACCGCTGAGCAGAATGGCCATAACCCGCCAAGCGGAGCCAGCACACGCTTCACCTACACCGGCATCCGAGCGTCGGCCTGGAGTGAACTGACCTAAACCGGTCTGAGTGAAGGGAATCTGTGGGGTGTTGTTGGAACATCGAGCCCTCTACAGTGCTTATAGGACAAGTTTATGACCAGCTATGTTGCTTTAACTGATAAGGATGTGGTGCAGTGTGCAGTCACTGTAAGTCTTTGAAGGGCCGCTAGTCTTACATCTTATTTACCTGTTTTGATGAAGTGTGCATGTAGTTTAATACACATTTAAACTCTCTGAAAACACATTTTAGTTGCTGTAACCACTACAGGGACCAAATAGTTTTAGTGTCTGCACAAGGGGAGAACTATCCGACATCACCCCGAAGGGTCGCTTCTCTTTGTACTTACCTGTTCGTAGCAAAGTCTGTAACTGGGACTTTTCTTAAAAACAGTACGAGAAGTGTCGGCCCCCCTTTTCGTTGGGTCGCACCGCAGTTTGAAGTGCAGAGCAATCGCGTTCAGCTGGAATGTAATGCAAGTACGTAGCTTGAGAGGACCGACTGGGCTGAGCTTAGCGTAGAGTAACGACCAGAAGCTCGCTCTTGCAGAGGCTCAGATCTCTAACTTTCACAAACTCCCACATTGTTACTCGCTTATCTAACAGTTAGTGTCCTCAGTGCGCTATATGCTAAGCTAACTGGCGCCCAGCTCTAGTGGCACACTTACATTCTGCAAACAGGTTGAGATGCACAAAACAATCATCTGTAAAGTCGTATATAGCAAACAGAGTCAGCGCTTTATGGTTCTTTTCAGAAACACACGACAAACATTACGTAAACCGGCTTCGCATTTCACATTTCTCATCATCAGCAGCTTCAAAACAACCCCTCCAGTGCACATAGCTCATCCTTGACCCAGTGTGTGTTTGTGTTTGGCGTTGTACTGTGCGTACTGTTGGATCTGGAGAGGTCTTATCACCTGCGTGGGACTCTGAACACATGTGGCCGGACTCCCGGGAATTACAGCTGATTTCCACTGATTCACGCCTGTAAACTTCCTTTGTGTCTATATGCTGCACCGTCAATCATATAAAACTCAACATTGTTCCGTGACTTCTAGGTTTTCACGCATTAACGGGAAACCCTCGGTGTTTTGAAGTACTTTGTGTTGCTGCATGATAACGTGCCTATTTTTGAGAACAGTTCAAAGTCTGCAGGCAAAATATATAGTTGAAAACTGTGTCACATAATTGAATGTAAAACATAATCCTGGTTCGTTATGTACATCTGGAAGTGATTCTACGACTGATTATTTAATGGCTTTTGCACAAAACCCGCAACCCATCGTTTGCATTTGAATTACAAAATCTGTGCGACGACTCCGCCTGATCGTTTCTATCCAACAACAAAGCAAAACTTTCAAGCAACCATTTGACAGTTTGTTTTTGTCTCAGTAATTTCATGCCGTGTGAAAACTGCCTTAATTAGTTCGTAGTTAAATGAGGAGCTTACGGCAGAAAATGAAAATATCCAATGGAAATGTAAATTCAGTTCTGACTCACTGTGGAAAATAAATAAATAAATGAATGATATTTTCCCCGGACAAAATATCCTGCGAAACAAAGTATTATTGTGGAACTGCTTCATGTTACATGCGACAATAATGGAAGACATTTTTACGTCTGTGAGACGTCTGGTCGACCATATTAAGACCTTGAGTGCCCAGTGAGTGCACCTACAAAGACCCTGGTGGGGGGGGACCAGGAACTCAGAGCTTTTAGCAGCTTTGATGAAGGGGGATCTAAAAGGACGGGGCCCCCATGAGGCCCTGGACAAGTGGCAGAGGGAAGAAGAAGGGAATCTGCCGGGACCTCCTCCCCGAGATAAAAGCTTCGCCCGGTGTCAGCTGGGAGACGACGGACGTCGCCGGAGGAAGGAAAAATGGAAAAGGTTGATGTTTTACATACGAGAGACTCTTGGTGTTTCTGTCCGTTCTGAATTATTTGGAGTGAAACGTCTTTGCTTCTGATGACGAATAAAAACATACAAAGAACTGAGAGTTTGTATCTTTCTATTCAGTTATTTTGTTTTTTTTTTCCTTCTTTTAATGAAATAAAAAAATGATTTGCAAAGTTACATTTTCCATTTGCAAATACTTAAGTTACAAATACTTATTTTATTGCTTTTAGCTCAGACTACTTGCCAATTATGTTTATTTGTTAGAATAATTTCATGTGTTAAATGTGTCTACTTTTACTAGTTAGTGTTACTTTCTTTACTCTATTAATTACATGTTAGTTACCATTATTTGTTAGAATTACTCTTTCTAGTTACTGTCGCTGGCCGGGGGGGAAATGAGAATGTTTGTGCTTTAAATAAAATTTTTCAGCTTCAATCTTTGAAATTATTTGGGAAAAAGTGAAAAGAAACTTCTGACGACGATTAAAAAACATTCACGACATCATACACAGATTTTTATATCACTTTTTTATTTCTCATTTTTATGCCAATATTGCAAGTTTTTTCTTGTTTTTTTTTCTTCTTTTAATGACATACAGATTTGAGCAATGATCCGGAGCTGCAATATGTACAAAAAACAAACTAACATATGCTATCAAAAAAAAAAAACAAAAAAAAAAAACATCCGTCCCCTTGTTTTGACGTTATTGCTAAATGTTACAAACGGCACAGGTTTCTACCATCAGCAACCCTTTTGAACACTGAGTATACTACCACGATGACCTCTGCTTACCATTACTAGAATAATACACAGATACAGTGAGAGTGAAGGACAGTGAAAGGACGTGAGGAAGAGGAGGGGGAGAAAGAAGAAGTGATCCGACTGTAGCGAAGCTGAGCAGGACGGGCTGCGTGTTAAATAACAACGGAAGAGGAGAGTCCAAATGTACGTAGGGAAGAACGAGTGAGGATGAAATGTGAGAGAGAAAAAGAAACGTTAGCGCTCTTTAGTGCAAACAGCCACACGGTGTAGAAGCAGAAGTAAGGCTGAGTGCGACAGAGGAAGGGCTCCACACTCCGTCTCTTTGTGTTTGTTTAAAGCTGCCTCTCACTCTGCCCCGATTTGTTTAGCAGTGCATGAAAACTACATTATCAAAAAAGACATTTGGCATATTAGAGGATACATACATTGTTCAGAGCTCATTATAAAAAAAACAAAAAAAAAAACAACAGCTGCTTTTGGAAGATAGTAAAACAAAAATGACCGGACGCACAGAAGATGAAGATATTTCTGTAAAAAGCGTTGATTTTTTTTCCTCTTTTCTTCTGATCACCAGGTTAACACAGCATGCGTTTTAAGAAAGGCATGTAACAGCTGTTGACTCCTTTTTGACCGACCACCCCCCCCCCCCGGATGAGAGAGAGATGCCGAGTTAATCTGCATCCTCCTGTAAAAAAGATAAACCAGCTCAGATTGTCAAGGCGACACATTTAAAAAAAAAAACAGCGTGCATCACCGCCCTTTAATAGTTTGTGTTGAGACTCGCACGGGCGCCAGAGCCCGGAGAGACGGCTCGACGTGTAAACAAACCCAAAAATAATCCAAGCTGGAGGAGAGGAGGAAGAGGAGGAGGGTGGGGGGGGAGCGATGATGCTAAAGCAGATGTTAAAAAGAATTTTAGAGCGAGCAGACGTAAAAAAAAAAAACAGGTTAAAAGTCTACAGTTCAGATGTTGTGAGCTCCATCCTGCAGAGTAAAGGGTTCAGGTTGACCTGCAGCTCGTCAGCGCGGGAGAAGCACGAGTTCGGTTTTGCTTTTTTTTGTCGCTACACTGACGCTGCAGCACAAATCCAGACAGGAAGTGGCCTCTTTTTTTTAAAAAAAATACACTCCCAGGCCAACCGAGGCAGCACAGGCAATAATGCACTTTTTTTTTTTTTTGTTTGTTTTTTTGACATAAGACAAGGGGAAACTTTGTACCAATAATTTAAAAAATATTACAATATAAAACATTTAACATTGATGACAAACAGGTGGGGAAAAAGGGTGGCGAAACGGGGGCATAACTTACTGTTTTTTTTTTTTTCTTTTTACACAGACGGGGGTCCAAGCGAATCCTTTTTTGTTCCTATTTCAAGGGTTTTGTACGAAATACTTCATTAAGCAGACATTCAAAGTTACAGTATCGTTCTCATGTCCCCCCCCCCCACACACACACACAGACGAGTATACAGTTGTACTGTAAGATCACAAGTATTGCCTCCGAATGTTCAGCCACATTTGGATCCTGGTGATTTTCTTCCTTTTTTTTTTTTGGAGAGCAGTTGGACGCACTTTTCGAAATGGCGAGTCTAACTCAATATTCCATTACAGCAACTACATATGTAAGTCTCACACACACACACGCACACACACGCTCACACACGCACACACTCACACAGGCTGGTGAACTAGTGCTCAGGCAGATGATAAGAAATGACCTGTACAATATTGCTGTTCTGTTTTGGAAAATGCACATGTTCAATATCACACGTTTAGAAGGCCTTTTTATGCTCCTACAGGAGACGCGGTTGCCGTGAGCGACCGCTCGGGACAGTGAAGTTTACGAGGAACTGTTTCTGCAACAAGGAAAAAAAGAAGGCTGATAAGAGCTTACGGCGCTCGTGAAGACGTTGTACCCAAAGTGATTGCTTCTCTCACCGCAGGAGAGGGACAAATAAAAAAAACAAAGACGGGTTCTTGTACTCGTGCACCGACATGAAGGCTACTTTGCATGACTAAAGGTGGCGGCGCTCCGGTGATAGCGTTGGCGCTACGCACGCGTTCTTCCAAGGTGAGTGAAGAGCAGATAAGAAAAACTTGTTTTTTTTTCTTTTTTTTTCATCAGTAAGGCCACATTGAAAATTGAAAAGTGTTTTTTTTTTTTTTTTTTTTTTTTTTTTGGAAAAAAGCGTCGTGGAGCTGAATGCCACGCAGCAAACACACTGGAAGACACCGTGCTCGGTGACATGACAAGTTTCACTACATCGTCTGATAACGGCGACCAACAGAGAGATACAGGATATTAGATATGTGATTGGTTGGACTGTATATACACGGTTATATCATACAGTACTAAGGCTATCCTTTAAAGTCAATGACAACACTCACTACGTTAGTTTGGAAAATGACTGACTCAGTTTGGTGAACGTGGAAGTCTAGTTGTATTTTTTTGTCGTTTTTTTGTTGTTTTCGAAGGATTCAGAGATTGTTGCGATGGCTCCGCGTGAGATGTACTGATGTGGTTACTTTCCAAAGGAGACATAGCACACAGAGTATTGCAGGCAAGGCAGAGGCGTTGCTTAAAGCTTTTCTTTTTAAAGACTTCATAAAAACCAATGATAAAAAATAGGCCCTCTGAGGTTTTTTTCCCCAAAATTTAAAAAAAAAAACAAAACAAACAAACGTAAATTAACAACGCAAGACTTCAGATTTTTTTTTTTTCCCCAACAGAAAGGAAGAGTATCCAAAAAGAGTTCAATCCAAAGGCTTAAAAAAAAAACAAAACACAGTTTGTAGTAAAGGTCGCAGTAAACGTACAAGTTTTGGACCTCGAAGGGGAAAACAAAAGCCCGAGCTCAGAGGAAGAATAGAAACTATTTGGTAACAAAAGTGGACTATATGTTTAATACAAAAAAAGGTATGGAGAAAAATGTACCTTTACTAAAGCTTATACAAGATCCTTGGTCCATAAAAACTATGTTATCGTCTCGTTGTTTGTGTCCCTCTGCATCCTCGCGCTCCCGCCAACAACAATACATCCAGCCCCCCCTTTCCGGGGACGACTGAACGTAGAAGGAACAATTAGAAAAAAGTGTTGGTGGACAGGGTGGAGGGAGGGGGGAGGAGCAGAGGGAGGGTGCAAACGGTTCCTCTCAACACATCTTTTTTTTTTCTTCTCCCGCGGCGGATGTTTCGTTGTCGTGGTTTCCATTCTCACAGCTGTAGGAAGGTGCTGGTGCTGTGAGCATTGCGGGAACGTTGCTCATCCCAAACACCAGGACTGGACAGGCGGGTTTCCTAAAGTCCTCGCAGGAGGGGGTGTGTGCGCGTCGAGGAGCACGCCGTGATGTCACTCCTCCCTCAGATCTCCTCCTGCGTTTGTTCCTCTTTTTTTTTAAAATCCCGCCGACGTTTCAGCTTCTTTGTATCAAAATTGAATACACAAGCACTTTAGAGTGAGTCAGTTTTATTATTTCCCGTAGTCTTTATATACCTCGTGGTATATCTGCTCTCAAGGCATTGGTATCGCGTGGCCCCCTGTGTGCGTTAGGAGACCACGGCCGCGGCGGTGGAGGATGAGGATGTGACCCCCGCGTTGGAGGTGCTGTTGGGGCCGTAGACGCCGGGGCCGGCCTCCTGGCTGTTGCTGCTCAGCAGGCTGGAGTTGCCGGCCCGCAGGATGGCCCCCGCCGCGCTGCAGTGCGGCCGCGGCCCCGGCTCCGGCGTGTAGGTGAAGGTCAGTGTGGTAGAGTAGATGATGCCGTCGTTCCTCACCAGCGTGACGGGGACCTGGACCGGCTGCCGCACCCAGCGCCAGCCCTCGCGGAAGGCGGAGATGTCGGGCACCACGCACAGCATGCTCTCCGCACACCTGCGGCGAGGACGACCGTGAGGAAGAGGACACAGAGAGACTTAAATACACAGCAGAGATGAAGATGAACTACCTGACGAGCTGCTCGCTGGCTTTGATGAAGTTTATGTGAAACACTTGAACTCTGTTTTACTAACAAGATAAACTGAGAGGTAAATATTTAACCAAAGTGAGTCACTGAACTTCAACCTGACGGACCAGCAGAGGAACCTACTGCTCCTTCAGGGGCCGACTTCAAGAGGAAGACTACTGATAGAAGAAGGTTTGTTTGATGATCCACGAAGGAGGAATCGTACTAAAGCAGCCAGATATTAAAGACGTCTACGGCGGAGGCGGGGACGCACCTGTACATGGTCTCGGCCTCGACGTCTCCGAACCAGACCCGCAGATTTGGAGTGAAGTTCTGACCCGTGAGCTCCAACATGGCAACGTCGCCGCCGCCGTTTAGCTGCAAACAAGACGAGACGAGGTCACGTGACAGTCCTGAAGGTGTAACACAGTATTACAGAAGTAGTACTTGTAGTAGTAATGGCACCAAAACTTATTGTGACTTTATTCTTCCAGCAGTAAAACACACTATATAGATGGAACTATAGAGTCGTATCCGGGGACGACGGTGACAGAATCAGGACGTCGTCGCTCCGTCTCCTCGCCGCTCACCTGTAAGCTCTCTACCACAGGCACGGGGGTGACAGGCGAGTGGACGGGGCCCATGCCCTCATAGAAGGTGTATTCTGCCTTGTCTGTGCTGATGATTGTCCAGGAGGCGCCGTCGTTGATCATCTCCTTGTTTGGTTCCTTTGGGCATGGAGTGGCCTGGCGGGGAGGAGGAAGAAGAGCGTGATGAACACAAGAGACAAGCATCAGCGTCACCTCTGGACGACACTCGCGATGTTCCCCCGAAGGCGTCGGAGCCGCTGCAGAGATTCACTCTCGATTTTGGTCCATTTTAGGAGACAAAGACGTCGGTCTATTAGAGGAGATTACAGCAATCATCTTCAATCATCTGTGGAGTTAAACTGAACCGAGGGGGACGCTCACTTGAAACTGGATGATCCTTTCTTGTGAAAGGCACAGGTACATGCGTTCCGTGTCCTTCAGGTAGAAGGCACACTTATGGAGCTGGGAGACGGGGTCGTCGGCGTCCAGCAGCGCCGTCTGCTTGTCCACCTTACGGATGATCTGGGAGATTAACAAAGGGAGGGAGACGCAGATTAGACGGCTGCCAACTGGTTTATTCAGAGCCCCTCTGATTTGTCACGACGCTGCGTGATGTCTTTCCGTCCCCACTTGTTATTGTCGTTAAGGTGTTTACCAGTCGGGGCAGCGCCATGCCCGTCACAGAGCAAACCAGCTTGACCGTCTGGCCGTAGTGGATGTAACCGTCTCTCACAGTGAACTCTTCTCCTTCTGACTCCTCGTCATCCACTGGAAACACACAAAGCAGGAAGAAGCTTCAGCGCTGCGAACAAACGCCCACAACGCTCCACCGACAACCCACATACGATCAATCAACCCCCCCGTCTGTCTATGAGGGGTAATTACTGTAGTTCAGAGACAAAGAGACGAAGGCTTCACATCAGATTGTCCTCCTGTCGGAGCTGCTGGATGTGAAACTTCTGTTTCGTCACTTACACAGGTGGATGTAGAAGGCGCCCCACTGCTGGGAGCTGGCGTGAAAGTTGCCCCCCTCCACGTGTAGGTAGCGCGTGCTGACTGTTTGGGATCGCAGCCGGTTGAACAGCGCCACCTTGGTCCCTGACGCGATGCACACTGTGGACAACAGCATCACATGAAGGGTTACATAACGACGCAGACAGAAGAGGTGCATGAAAGATGTTTAAAATGAGTCGTGACTAGAGGTTACTGGACACATGTGGCGCTACGCCGCCTCCTGGTGGTGGAAAACAGCACTTCACACAAGAAAATCAAGATTCAATACAATGCAGAATATAGTGCAACACTCTTTAATATATTTATTTATATCTAAAAGAGAGATGTTCGTCTCCAGAGGCCGTCGGCGTTAAAACAACGGGCCCTGCCTGCAGTCTTGCAGGAGCGTCAGATGGATCTATAGCAGGCGCGGCTTCAATCCCAAGCTGCTGTCTAACCGTCCTGTTTGGTGAGACGATAAGAAGCAACTCGGCTGTCCCAGCTCCGCCTCCCGAGCAGCACAGCCGACCTGACGAGTGAGCGTGATGACAGCCTGGTTGACTTGCTGCCAGAAACTAAACCCGTCTTTCTGCTTTGAGTTTGCTTTTGTCAACGGCCGCCAATAACAACACGTCGGGTTCATTTCACTGTTGACCTTATTAGTTAAATTCACTGTTTGACGTCAGGTCTTCGGATCCGTATAGACGTGATGTTTAAGCCTTAAACACACCCGGGTTCAGCATCACAAGCGTACCTGTCCGAGTACATTACCGAGCTTCCAGAACTCAAAGCATCAGACTCCCGAGCGCAGCAGAAATGTACCAGACGAGGATAAAAAACAAACTCACGGTCAGCGTTTTTCAGGGACTGTTTCTTTTTGGAGGGCTTGGAGATGACTTTGATCCTCTTGCTGAGGAAGACACCGATGTCGGCGCTGTTGCCGTAGAACATCTTGACGGACAACATGAAGTGCTTTCTCTTGTCGGAGTCGGATATGTACAAGGTTTTGGCTGTGCAATAATTCTGTTGACGGGGAAGAGAAAGAAATGTGGGAGAAGGACATGTCAGAGGTTTATATTCATCTGTTTGACACACAGAAAGCTGCGAGTGAGGAGCTGCACGTGTTCGTGTCGGGCCACACAAAGGAGTCACGTGTGCCCGTTGTCGTCGTACCTTTCCCTCTAAGTTCAGCTGCTGCATTTCCTGGTCGCTGTTGCCGATGCCGATGAAGGCGCACGGCTGCGACTCCTGCTCGGAGCAGCCGTCTCGCTCCATCTGCTCCTTCTTTTTCTTCCAGCCGCTGCCCATCAGGTAGACGCAGGGAGGAGGGCAGAAGAACCTGGACAACAGTCACAAAGATCTCTTGAGTCTTTCGGTTAGAGGGGAAACACACGTGAGAAACCAACATGTTTGCGGCGCTATTGGCTCCTGATACTGATCTGGCATCCTGTTATTGTTTATGTTCTCGACCCAACTGACTGATTGAAAAAGGAAAACCAGCGTTTGCATGAAAAACATCTTCAGAATACGCGTCGGCCTTCAGATATACTTCGACATCCGTCGTCTTAATAACGTCTAACTGCGCCAAATAAAATGATTTTCCTGAGATGAACATTTTGAAGTATGTTGAAGTGCATCTGTTGGCTTCCACCAGCAGAGGGCAGCCTGGTGCCGCGCTGCAACGAGACGGAACCCTGCAGCTCACTGCTGCTAACCAGAACTAAACCCTCAGTCTTTATTCTTCATGTCTTTAAGATTCGTCCAAACAAACACAAAACATCTCAAATGCAAATCGACCTTTTTTCTTTTTTAATGTTACAACTCTCCTCCCTTTAAATTCTTTCTGACATAAATAACAACACTTTAAGTAGAAAGATGACAGCTGATGTGTCCTCCTTCTAGCGTGGACTCATCTCAGATACGTTCGTGTGCGTCAGCGTGACACTGGAAAGCGACCTATTACGCCACACGGCGGTGCCTCTGTGGGCGTTCGTCTACTTTCACCTCCCTAAAATAAAAAGAAGAGCAGACAGAAAGAGCAACGCGACGCATTCGAATTCCCCTCGCGCCCACTTCTCGGGGCTTCCATTGTCAGATGGGAGACAGAAGTCATCGGAGGTGCGAGACAGACACGCACTTCATGCACACCGACGGGTTTCGCAGTCCCAGAGGATGTTGCGACACTGACGTGCAGCCGGTGGCAGGAACCCAGCTGTGTGTATGTAAAGCGAACAGAGGGAGTGTGACAGGCAGCCTCGTTCACTCGTCTGTGCAGTCGATCGGCTGCAGGGACGGAGGCTTCAGCTGCATCGATGCAAACACACGGTTCAACCTGTGCAACAGAAGTCTGAGCGGCTCCTCTCAAAACCACTTGACTAACCGGCGTCGCCTCAGAGAGGACGGCAGAAAAACATCTCAACCTCTCCCCCTGCACACACACACACACACACACACACACCACACCCCCCCTGTTGTGATAAAACTCTCCGAGGCGTCTCTGAGTTGGCCCACGGACGGCTGATGTACCAAGAGATAGGCCTGATGAGATTGCAAGCAGCGCCGCGGCCTCGGCCAAGAAAACAGGCGGAGGATGGAGAGCTGAGGAGAGTTGCAAAATGACCGAGAAGAAAGAAGCAGGGGGGGGCAAGGAGGGG
>CAAKHC010018791.1:14406-44548 GCA_901007825.1 Macroramphosus scolopax
CAAACGTTTGATGCAACCTGATACACAACCTGTTCAAAGCTGGACTGGATTAAAACGTGTCGCTCATGTGACGGAGTAACGACTCCCTTTGTTTACGTCTCACGGCATAATCTTCCTCTGGGGGGGGCTTCGGTGAACGATACACTAGAGTCATACGAGTCCACCGCGCTGATGCGTTAGAGGGAGAACACGTCGCTGAGACCTGCCTGCACATGTCAGCGGACACCTCCACGCCTGCGATCAGATGTACATGCAGGAGCGGTGACATCACGCCCTGCACACATTCGGTATCTGTGTTTACTAATCACATCGCATGCGCTGCAACCAGCTGGATGTTTTTAAGCATCGGCTCAGGGATACATTAGAAGTACGTTATAGCAGGTGAAGATGTCGGCGGAGGTTCGCCCGACGCGAATGTTCTCGTCAGCCACGGAGACTCATCGGTTCGTCCGGACGCCTCGCAGGAGGAAGTTCGGAGGTTTACATGGTTTCTCTGAGTCTGCCCGCTGCTCAGCGGAGGACGGCTGCAGTGTTGGAACGCTCCCCACACCCTTCCAGACCGCTGCGTCCATAAGAACGAGAGTCTGATGTGACACGTTCCACCATGTGAGCTCCCCGGCTGCCGTTACACAAACAAAATCCTCAAACCAGATAAACTGGTGCTTCACGCACGTGAGACTCACATCAGAGCTCCTCGCTGATTCTTCTACAGCTTAACGCCCCTGGTTCCTCTGATTCAGGTGTGATTGAATCCCAGACATACGTTATATCAGATACATCTTGTGGGAGATTAAAACGCCCTATTTCATCAGAGACAGGAAGTGGAGGGGTTAAAGGGCATTTCAATCTTTTTCAAAAACTTATAGTAGCACACAAAGCCGGGATGAGCAACGACAACGCAGCCATGCGTCACAGCAGAGAAACACACGGCTGTTAGGACGGCAGGTCACCGACCGCCGCGGTCCGAGCAGATCTGTGATCAAGACGGCGGCTCGTCTCTAACAGCGAACTCACCAAACACACGTGTGTCGGCGTGCGGTCTGGCTCAAGTGTGAATCCCCCGACACGCAGGTGAGATGAGTGTTTAAAGACGATCAACCGCACGCGGTGACAAACGTTCACTAAGGGGCTTTCAGCCAAGGCGAAAAGAGGAAGGTTGAAGAGAGAGAGGGAGGGCGGAGAGAGAGATAGAGTGTGAGCTTAAGATAACAGAGAATACAAAAAAAGGAAGTGCTTGACTAAAGGGGAAAGATTTACACCACACAGTCAAGGTTGAGGGAGTGTGTGTGTGGTCTTTCGTCCATCGATTTGACATTCTGGACGAACCTCAACACTCTACAGGGCGGTTTGAGGGTTAAGGTTAGGGGTCGGGGGGTCAGGCATTCAGTTGTGATGGTTCAGATCTGGGTAAGTGGATCACGTCAGTCATCCTTGTTCATGATGTGTGTTTGTGTTTGTGTTTGTGTTTGTCATCGCGCGTGGCGCTCAGCAGGGAAAATGATGGGTTGCATATTGCCCGACACAGCCAAGTACGCTTTTGGAAAGACGTGGCCCCGGCACCAATTCATGTGTGTCCCCCCCCCCCCCTCCTCATCTCCATTCATGTGCTGCCAGTCGGCCAGCCTGCACTGGGCCCTCTGTTTGTCTGCTGGTTTTTGAGGGACAGAAATATGCCGGACAAATAACACACTTCACCCGGCGGCCAGGAAGCACCAAAACACAACCCTGTGAGTGTATCACGGTGTCCTCATGTCTGCGTGTTCGATCCCGCCCACTGACCCCCTTTACCGCACCAAACCCCCTGCTTTTATTCTGTCAGGAAGCAGCGCAGACAGAGAGAACAGTGCACCGTCCTGCAAGGGGCTTTTTAGGTCCGGTAGGGCCGCCCTGTCAGGAAGGCTACTCAACTGGAAATACAATACATGACACACATGCACTGCGAGTGAGCACGCGTGCACGGACACACCTCTCAGGTTCAGAGATCCTCGCTCAAGTCGCGCACGAGCAGACAACATCACGGGGAACATGCAGGCTGGATAAGCTGCCTTTTTTTTTTTCCCCCCTCAAACGAGGGGAGAAACAGCCAGCGCTGCACAATCCACCCCGTCAGATGGAACAGCTGCATTGAATCTGCCTTTTTAGTTATTTGCTTTTTTGTTGACAGGAAATCAGACATCAACACACGCACACACACACACACACAGCTCACAAAGACACACCAGCCACTTCTCCCAACTCCACAAATGGACAGAAATGTTAAAAGGGGGCGGAGCTGCCTGAAGCGGTGCTTTTAAAACGCAGCCTGACACCTTTTGTGAGGTACGTGGGTGCAAACTAAGTGGTGCGCTATCACTTTAATTTCACTGTTCACTGTGCATGTGTGTAATCGGATCCCTCTCCACTATGTGTGAGCTCATAGGGGGGGGTCCTGCTGCAGGCCCTCTGACAGATGCCTGTCTGCTCCGCAGCATCTGCAGCCTGGCAGGGCCGCCGTCCTGCATGTGTTAGATGTCTCCCTGCTCTAATACACCTGAGTCATCATCAACCTCTGCAGAAACCTGATAACGACTCCTTGGGATCAGGTGTGCTGGAGCAGGGGGGGGCAGCGGCCCTCCAGGACCTGGATGATGCACGTAACAATAAAGGAGGATTTTCTATTTGCTATGTAGTGTCGTAACGCAGGTTCCAGCTAAGCAGGTTTGCATGCATCAAAGATCTGGGTGATACGGAGTCTGACCGAGCCGTAGTCGAACCCGCTGCCAAGTAAGATGAGGTCACAAGGGTCACAGGGGAGTTTGACGTGTGCGTGCAGACTCACCTGGTTAGGCGCTGTGGCTGAGGGCGCTCCCCGAACTTCCTGCAAAGACACAAAGTGAGAAGTTTATCAACCACAAACACCCACACAGAGTAAACAGCGCGTTACACAATTGAGCACTCACGCAAAACACACACGCTTGTCATGCGGCCTTGACGCTGCGTCGTGGGACTGATCAAACAGAGGCGAGTCACAGAACGTGTCGGTCGATTTTTTTTTTTCAAGCGGGTTAAAGAACAAACTGATTCCTGTGGAAGCAGGTCGTGCATCAGCAGGGTCGGCGGGACAGAATGACCTGCAGTTCCTAGACAGCAGAGGAAGAGACGGAGCTGGTTCTGGAGGGGCCCAGATGCACTGCATGGACTGGGAGCGGCCCTGAGGACACCAGTTCAGTTTTACTTGCATTCTTCTGTCCTGCCTTCATCCTCCCTGACTCTGACACACACACTCCGTATCATTTCACTTTTTCATTCTGATGTTCTCTAACGTCAGCGTCGGCTACACTCTCAGTTACAGTAAGACCCAGAACGACCAGCAAACTGGGATTGAGTCATAATTCAAACATCTTACTCACAGATCGTGCAAAGAAAAACCACCGCCAACACCACACGTAGAGGAAAAGTAATTGTAGCCGAGGATGTTCAGTGTTTCTAACATGTCACCAGACACCGTAAAGTCTCCCAACATCTTGAACGAATGATAACGACCAGATATTCCATTCAAGATCTGCGAAGACGGAAATAAAGAATCAGGGAAAGTAATCCCTGCAGCAGGACTGACAGGCAGGAACAGAAGCACCGACAACCACTTAATCCATTACTTTAATTTGAATTCACTCCAATATCAGTGGATTGTCAAACCGCTCTTCTTTGTTGCATTAAGTGCCTCCACATATCTGAGCCTCTCGCAGGAACACGAGTGCAAAGTGGAAACCGAGTTGCACATCAACCTCTTGCATCCTCCGTCCTGCAGGTTTGCCTTCAACTTGCACTTCTGTGCAACACGTTTGTCTGTTCGGTGCATGAACCTCCATCCAGCATCCCGCTTGAATTCAGCCTCAAACTATAGATTACATCACACATGGAGATTATAGCCGGCATCATCCGTACGTTGAGCACGGAGAACATCTCAGAGATCCTCTCAGGACTCCCAGTGGGTTATGAAACAAAAAGGATGAAGAGATGGAGGCTAGTTAGTCCATCAAGCTTCCCCCCTCATCTCCATCTTTTATATTGAGCTCGCTAAAAGCCGTCTGAGGTAAACGCGGAGGTCAACCAGCCTCCTGCTGCAAAGACGCATCGAATGACCGGAGCAACAATGCATCTGCTGATATCCACGACACCGCGTCCTGAACATCGATGTATTATCAATTCATGTGAACACGCGCGTTTGCTCAGCGTGAACATCGACCCTGAAACCGCAGCACATTTTGAATTTCGTGGAACATTATCACGTCTCTAGTAGAAGCCCTTTAAGGCGCTACAGTGTTAATAAGATTATGACAGAAGAATGCCATGGAGAGGAGGAGTACGCAGTACGTGGAGGCGCCTGGATGGTGTGTGTGTGTGTGTGTGTGTTGGTGAGTCAGATTGTGTCCTTGTGTAGGATGTAGTATCTTTGCATGCTGTTGATAAGTACGTCAATACTCTAAGTACACGGCATCAATAAACACAGATACCGTGTCCCTAAAGTTGGGATCCTGGCACACAGTGTGAGATAGGAAGGAGCGTGAAAACACACAGCGAGCCAAGAGGAGAGGAGAGGGGGAATAATTGTAAAGGAGGGCAATCAATAAGGTTCCCACAGTGAAACACACCGATGCCTCAACTAGCTAATGGATTCCAGACGGCTCTCCTCCTCTCCTGCTGCCCTCCTCCTAAACCTCACCCCCTCCCTCGGCTGCACACGGGGAGCGATGCTGCGAGGAAAGAGTGGGGTGAGATTAAAGGCACGGCGAAGGAGAAGAAGCGGATGTGTTGAAAGAGTGTGAAAAAAGAAGGTGGGTGTGCAGAGAGTAAAAGGAGGTGAAGCACTTCAGAACAAATATATAGAACAGTATGTATTTCTTAGCCACTGATCAGACTATTGAAGTCATCTGAAGACATCGAGTTGGCGTCTGGCAACGGATTTCAGAACAAAATGATCGATTAATCGTCAAAATGATGAGTCGCTGAGGAGAATGATGGTCAGGCGCAGCCGTAATTAACAAGTTTGCACATGTCAAAACCCCCCAAAAGCCCTTAATATTCACCACCCTCACGCGCTGAAGAAACATATTGGTCGTAACACCTTATCCAACCGTGAAGGAGGACTGTGTGAAATGTCGACGTGTTTGCAAGTTCTACGAAAAAAAAAAAAAAAAAACACGTTTCCTATCACCTTCATGAGCTCACTTTGAAGACACACACACACACACACACACACACACACACACACACACACACACACACACACACAGACTCAAGATACGGCGGGCAACAGATAAACAACAGCAAAATACAGGAAACCTCAAAGGTTTGCATCCTTCCAGGTAAAAAGGCAAGAGTCTCTGAAACGGCACGCTGAGCTGCTGAACCGAGATTTCACACTAGCACGAGCTGCACAAGAGGTAAAGCTATCAGTCGGTATAATCTGACTGGACGCCTGCAGGCTTGAAGGAGGGAAGCCACATTCTTCCCTCCTTCAGTTGTCCTGTACGTTCATCCTCGTAAGAGTTCGTTGTTATCTTATCTCGGGGCGGCTACATCGGTTCGCCGTGTGTGTGTGTTCACCTGCGGACGGGTTGAATTCCCCCTCCGGGGATTAAAGAAGTAATCTTTAATCTTTGAGATGCATCTGCATCTCCGCGCTCGCACACACAAAACGCTTCGTCCCGCTTCTTTCGGGACGGGATTGCGCTCTGGAGGTGGTGCTGCGACACCGAACGCAGGCCGTTGCATTTCCACACACAAAGATGCTCTCAACTCTCGGGCTCGACGGAGGAAAGGGGAAGCCAGATCTGCTTGCGACAACACCAGAGGAGGTGACAGTTGGATGTCGGTGAGGTCTCTGTCGCTGTCAAAGTCGGCATGTCAGGCCGATGTAGTGACACAGGGAGAGAGAACACCTGCTGTTATTGGGGAGTTTATTCACGGCCTCGATCGCACCGCGCAAGAGCGTCAGATATCAGAGGGATAAAAAGTGGAGCTTCGACGTACTCGTGCGTCGGCGTGTCGGTCCTGCGTGGCCTCCGACAGGCCGTCAGTCAGAGACTCTGGCCAGTGCAGGATGTTGTATCGGTGTTAGATCTGCGGCGAACAACCCGCTGCTCTGCTTCACCTCTATTTCCATCGTCACACTTCTTTTTTTTAAAGAAAAGACTGTAAATATTTACAGCCTGCCGTGTTGTCATGCTGCGTTGCTCAGTGTGTAGTAATGACGATGTCCGTCAAAGTGTCCTTGACTCTTGATTCATTCCACAAACTAAGAACACTCTTCAAAGGAAGTGATGGTTGTCGGCAGCGGTCCTGTGTTGCTCCCGTTCAGAGCTTCTTCTGCTCCGGTGTCGTCCGAGTCCGTCTCGTTTTCAAGGACTCGTAAACTATAAAACTAATCTGTCTGTTTAGGAACTTCAAAATGAGCCTTTTTCACTTTGATTTTATCCTATTAGGAACCCGATAGGCCCATTAAACTGCTAACCCGACTCAGTAGCAGCTTAGCCTGGCATTGTTACGAACTGTACGTGTGCCAAAGGGAACCGATATGAGAAACGGACTCGGGGCTTTTCCACTTAGAAGTCAGCGGTGGAAGAAGTCCTTCGGTGGGATATCACAGAGATGGAGTGATAGTGTTCGGGAGTATTATGTCAGAACTGCTTTGCAGATGTAATCTGCCTGCAATAATCAGGATCTGAGGAGTCGTGACATTACTCAGAGACTTGGAAGAAAGAACGATTTTAAATTGCATTCTTAGGTTCTTCTCTAATTAGACGGAGGAACCTGCTGGTCCTAACGTAGCCGCAGTGAGCTGTAACGATCGGATAAACCTCCTAGACAAAGTTTACACATCCCATATACCTTTATGGACGCAGGCGTGCAAACTAAGATGAATTACACTCTCGCCAGTGAATAATTCTCCGTGCTGCTTGGAACAAAGCGGCGCCCTGGGAGCAGTTGGAAACCTGATAAAAGCTCGTTTATCATGACAACAACAACATTCTGAGGGGAAAATAAAACGCTCGCAACGTTGCTGGAAGGGTTTAGGAAACCGAACGGGGTCCAAAAATGAGATCAGATTTATCACCAGTTGTTCCCAATATACTTTAACAAGCGATGCATTTTTTCCAATAGTCCATATCTTATTTGTTTATATTACTTATTTTGACAGTTTAATACCAAAAATATGTACATTTTTTTTTTCTTCCATTACTTTGGCTGCATTAGTGCAAACACACACACACACACACACACACACACACAGATGTCCAATAGTATGAAGAAACTGACAGTTTAATTTCTCAAGAGTCTCAACAGAGCAGCCAGAGGGGGGCCGACCACATTTTGCGGTATCTTATTAAAATCTAACACCTCTAACCAATAGCAGATACGACTGCGACGCACACACCGGAGCTCCTCAGGCCTCGTGCGTGGAACACACATGAAGCTACGAACGTTAACAGGTCGCAGTGAGCGTCCCTCAGAAAGAAACTGAATTAGCACCTCCTGGTTAAACGCCTCCGCCGACCACTCGAGTCCAGTTTACGGCCGCGTGCGGACGTTTACACGCTCCCATCTTGGACGTGGATGTTGTGTGAGTGCAGGACATTCGATTTAAAAGGGTGTTTCACATCCAGACACTTGGAGAGTCACTGCAGGTTATCAGGATTTATATCCTTTCTGTTTGACGCTCCACCGACTTGCGGCCGGTTAGCACACGTCCAACTGCTCAAACTATGTCAATTATTTTATTTCTAAAAAAATGGGTGTGTAGCATGCACCTGCAGAGGAGTGTGTTTACCCCCGTCGATTTAACCTCTCGGTGGTTTAATCTCCCCCACTTCCCTGTACTTTGGGAGACATCCAAAGTTATGTAAATCATTACCAGAGGAAGGGAAATGAGTGAACACTAAGTGCTGCTGTGTGCTGCAGCCTTCGTTGGTCACAGTGCAAAAACGAACCTGGTGGTTGGAAGCACGGACGGCTCTCTGTCATCGTTCTCCGACGAGCCGCGTGACGTACGAGGTACCGGTGTCAGGGAGCAATGACAGTTGCTATGAATAGAGCGACGACCACCCACCGCCGCGCGCTGAAACACGTTAGCACACGTCAACACATGCGCACGCAACGGGGGTTTGATTGAGAGAGTGTGAACCCGGTCCGCCGTTCAATCCCGGGACGTGTTTGACAGCCGTGACTGACAGTCCAAACACCTATCAACACTGGAAGGCTCGGAAAATACCAAAATACACACTCTGATGTGCCCTCAGCGCTGCCTGTCAGGCTCAACACATTGGAAAAGACATAAAGGCAAAAAAATAGTAAAACAGCACCACAAATATATTTAGCTCAGTTGCTTAGGTAGGTGTCTGATAACAAATCAAAGGGGAGCCGACTCAGGTTTCCAACGTGTGTTCATGTGATATTCTGGTCTTTCATGATGGTCACAATGTCAGATTAGTTCATCAAAGAGCCAAACATCATTGCTCTGTCTTGGAGGAATGACTCCAACCAATCCCTGTCCACTACACCCGCCGGTCAGAGGAGCTACAGATGAATGATAACCCCGTACAGGTACCCGGGTTGCTGAAGTGCCTCTGCTACTTCTTGCCAATATTTATCATACATCTCCTCCCCTGTCATGGTATTCCCCGGAGTGGGTGTCAGCAGGTAGGGAGACCGCTGACTCTGCTAGATTAGCCTCTCCTCTGTTATAGTTCCACCTGGCAGCTCCAACAGCAGCAGCCCCTCTCCGATACGAGGAAACCCGACGACGCTATAAAGCCACCGTATGTTGGCACTGCAACATGCTGAAGGAGGAGGATAAGTACTGTCCAGAACACTACAGAAACCACTGCTGCACCATGAAGAAAATGTATCTCCCCTGACAGGAAGTGAGGCACTGCGAGCCCATTGACGTATTAATACGGTATGAATAATTGTAGCCCTTAGCTAAAGACCACTTAATGGTTTTTAGAGGGAAACGTCAAAGGCACTTTGTGTATATTAGCATATGATGTATAAGCTCAGTAAGAGTGGGTGTATTAGATGCAAACAACATACTATTATTAATGAAGCATTGGGAGGGTTCTCGATCATTCGTCCGTCAATCTGGAGCCGATCCCAGCTAACATTGGGCGACAGGTGGGGCGGGGGGGGGGTCACCCTGAACTGGTCGCCAGTCAATCACAGGACTGACACATGGACACAGACAACCAGTCACACTCAACAATTTAGAGTCTCCGATTAACCTCACTGCAGGGTTTCTGGTGTATGAGAGGAAATCGGAGCACCTGGAGGAAACTCACGGAGGCACGAGGAGAACAGACAAACTCAAGGAACCAAATCTGTTTCGCTGTGATGATGTGCTGCTCAGTTCTTCATTAATTCAATGAAATATGGTTCAATTATCATCCTACAGACAGCAGCTTGCAACACACACACACACACACACACACACACACACACACACACACACACACACACAAGACTCCCGGTGAACCACAAACTTTCCCATCAAACAAACAAACAAACATGACCTTTCTAATTTTAAGTCTATTGTGAAGCACTTTATGTTCTGCTCTCTAAATATATAAATATACTTCCTCTCGCTGATGCTCACTGACAGGCCTTGTCTCTGTGCTACTAAAGATTACGAGACTTCTGATGAACATGTTGAGTAAAAACGGTTTAAAGAGATGGAATCAGATGCGGGTCAGAGCTACGGTAGATGACAATCAATGCAGAGCAGAATTGACAAAGAGCTCACTGGGATACACTGAAATACGTCTCAGCAGAGGTATTTACTTGGCCGTGCACTACTTGAACTCCGATGCTGTCAAATGCATAATGGGTGACTCCTTTGGCGGAGCACGTTCATGTTTTGTCTACATTTTCAACTGGACAAAAATGTGTCTTGCACACACACACACCAGACACACACAGACACACATATCGATCTTTTGTAGGACCGTGGTTCCCCATGGGAGCAAAACACAGCACACAGACGGACACGTACGCCATCATTCATACGCTGGGGGTCAAGGGTCACGGGGGTGACCTCGGGTCAACTGGCAGGCAGTGTGTACATGCACAGAGCCGAGGCTAGTTCGTTGCACAAGGATCCATCTGCTCACACAGCTTATAAGCACCGGCTCTGACTAGATCATTCGGTGTTAAAACTATGTTTAACATATTTTATATTATAGACGACTCTTTATAAATGCCACTCAAAGCAAATATTTCTACATCAGCTTGTAATAAACTAGTAATATTCAGTGGAGGCTTTGACACCCGTCAGTCACGCCGTACATCCGATTGTGTGTGTGGGTTTGCTTTTACCTCCACACCCCCACAGAGCTTCAGGACAGGACACAAAGTGAGGTGCAGAGCGGGGATGGGATGGAGGCTGAGGCCCAATAAAAAAGGTGACTGGTTTCTCGGCCCGGGGGCTGATAGCAGATATCACAACTCCTCGGAGTGTCTGGACACCTCATTATCAGCACCGTGCTCCCTAGCAGCTTCCTCTGGTGTCCATAGCCCGTTCAGTCACACCGAATAATATGAACCCTGCTGTAACCAGAGCTGAGAGCAATGCACTTATACCAGGCTTGGACCGATTGGCGATCGATTATGTAGGGAAGATTGAAGGGATGATCAGGGCACATCCAGAGACGATGAATGAAGACGAGCTGAGATAATGTGTACTACAGCAGAGTGTGACATGACACCACCGCTGACATCTGCAAAACAATTATTTAAAAAAGAGTTCTACCTTACAGGTGGGAAGGGATAAACATAAACTGCACAGCCAGAAACTGACATCTGTCAGAATGCTTATTGATCTTAAGTGCACAGACACATGATTTCACGGGAGATCGCTGGCTGCTCGCCAGGCCGACCTGTTATAGGTCTTATAAAAGACTCTCCTGGAATACAAACATATGTGAGCGAGCCTCGCCTGCAGACCGACCGTGAGCGCAGGACGGGGCCGAGACGCTGGTGCAGCCTGTTGCAGTCGACTGTGTGCAACTTGCATTTCAAGACCTGACAGAGAAAAATGGGTGGAAATAAAATAACATGTCTCACCAAGCAAGTGATGGTGTTCCTGTGGACGGCGAAGAGAGAGATTTGGAAATTCAAGCCCGTTGGCAACATTAGCTCTGGCAGGCAATTGAAAAATACCTGCATACTGATGTCACAGCCCCAAAACACAAGGTTACATAACACAAACCAGGCATCACAATTTTTGCCTTTTCCTTCAACACACACGCTCACTTCCTCTGCAGCATAATGCCATGTTGGTGTGTGGTCAGCAGCGTGGGTATGACACACACATCTTTCAGGCACATAGTTAATCATTGACAAGAAAATGTGTGTGACGGAAGCCAAGTTTGGGTACTAAACTTGTATGCTAAGTCAACCCCGGACAAGTGTTTTGGGAGAGGGTGGAGAAGGACGAGGAGAAAGACGTAAATAGAATCAGAACAGCGGTCGGAAAGTCTCCTAGACAGCGACCAAGACAACAGAGAGACACGACTTCGAGTCGGAGGCTCGCTCTGGACCTGGCGCGGACGCCTGACATGGGCCACCGTGCATGCCAATAACTGCAGCGGCCGGCCAGCAGAAAGCAGTAGCGGCTGAGAATCCAATCATATCGTCTGGCCTGGTAGCAGCATTAACGGCAATGCAGGAGGAAGAGAAGGGAGGAGGGTGTTAACAGAGAGAGGAAGATACGTTGATTAACAAAGCGTAGGCTCGTAAAAATCATTAGAATTGAAAATACCAGTTGATTGAGTCCACCTAGATAATCCAAGACGCGGTCTAATACAACAAGTCGTCCGTATAGGAGGGCAAACGTTCAGCTTGTTTCTGTAAACTGGAAGTTATCACACGCACGCCGATTTCATCAAAGTCAGGACGTCCAACTCTTGGACGAATCGTTCGCAGGGCAAGCGAGGCGGATCTTTCACGCTCGGCGGTCTCCGTGTGAACGTTTCCTGAAGGTATCAATTCGACAGGATCGTGCCCGTGTATTGTCTGGACTGGTCCTCGCGGAGCTCTGCAGGTTTCACTTCGTTTTCCGTTACGACATGATCAACACCTGCGATGTTGGAGCGGATCCGTCCCGACACTGCTGAGCATCCAGTCTGAGTCTTCCTGTCAGCCTTGATTGAGGAACATACAGTCAGAAGCCGTCTGTATTATATTAAATAGGCTATGGGAGAAAAAAAAATAATGTCAGAAGCCCCACTTGGATCTATCTGGCAGAGTGACTTTGCATCTGTATGCCAAATTCTGTACACGAAAAATGGGAATGGATTTCCTGAAGAATTCAAGGCGTGTATTATTATAGTATCACGATGCAGTGTGCCTTGAATTTTGTGGAAACTTTGGTATGTTATATGGCTCATCAACATTTTCACATTATTATTTCCTGGCCTGAATGTAAGCAAACGTTCACCCCCCCCCTCCGTGTGTCAGAAATCAGATTGAGTTTCATCTTTATTACCTCTGACAGGGAGATTATGTTTTTGCCAGCATCTGTCGGTCTGTTAGCAGGATTACGAAAAGCCTACCTGGCTGAACTTGTTGGAGGGCGTAGCGTCAGCCGAGGAAGAACCCATTGAATACTTGTGCAGATACACTCGACAGAGGACAAAAAAAAAATCAGTTTTTTTTTTTGTTTGCATGGACTTCAGCAGGGTTGTGCTCTCTGCATTCCGAGCTATTGTGTTTATTTAATCTTGCTTGACTCGTTTATGTGACAGCACATTTAATTCCTTCTGTTTACGGGGTGGCTGTGGTTCGGAATAAAATGTGTATTACATGTATTAATTTAGCTAATTGATACATTTACGTCTATTCACTGTGGCTGCAAGTTGAAAAATGAGATCAGAAGTGGAGAAAGGTAACGAGGGTGTTAAATGTTGCATGAGCAGAGAGAGAACTTGGTTGACTAAGTTAACCAACTGCTGATGAGCTGTTTCGACCCTCAAGGCCGACTGACTGCAGATGGCAGAGGTCTGGAAGCTGCGCTGAGATGCCCTGCTGGCAGCGGAATCAAGGGCAGGACTGTGCGTGTGTGTGTGTGTGTGTGTGTGTGTGTGTGTGTAGAGTTGGGTGGGTCACATCAGTCTGCACTTGCGAGAGCTCGCACACACACACACACACACTTGCACACAAGGCACCAGCTCCATCTGTCTTTGACATGGGAGAGCTTAATGACAGAGGCAGAAAAGCCAAAGAAAAGGCCTCCTCACTCTCCCTCCCTCCTTCCCTTCGTTCATTCATTTTCCTTCCCTCCGTCGCTCTCCCTCCTGACCGCACTCTCCGACATCGATGCTCCATATGGAGCGCTCTGGACAGACTTTTTAAAACTCATCTTGGCCTGGCACACAATCAATACGACATCCAGACGCACACTCACTTGCACACATTAAAAAGTATAGTCTGGCACGCAGGCTGGAACAGACAGAGAGCAAATATATACTTAATTACTCACACACATATAATATGTACTGAAATTTAGTGGTATTTCCGTCGAGCCAACCTGGGCCACGTTTTCCAAATGGGGATACGATCTGAGCTGTAAGGTGCTTCGGGGATACGGAGCCTGGACGTCTGACATCACACACCTCTTTCTGACTGTGTTCCGATAACATGTGTCCAGACCTGATGAGGCCAGACCTGACCAGTCGCACCGGAGCAACAACAGGAGGTCCGAGCTGAAGCAACTTGTGTCCGTTATAAAAACTGAGCCCGGTGTCACTGAACTCGAGGTTAGCTCAGGTCACAGAAGGGCTGACAGAGCTCCGGCTCTGGGTTTGTTGAGAGGGAGAAAAAATGAAACAGGTAAAGCTGGACAGGTTTGGTCGAGGTGCGTTTTCAGGGAAAAAACACGAGTGAGCTTGCTGTCCTCTGTTCAGGGAAACAGGTGAGAGAGGAAAGAAGGGCCGTGCGAGCGCTGCGATATCTCACCTCGGGCACGCTACAGAAACAGAGGAAAGAGTCTGTGGGAAGTTTTCTCCGAAATCTCTCTTCTCCACCAGCAACTATGGAAAGCAGCAAATGATATTCAAAGAAAACAAGGCAGCTTTGCTCTTCTCCGATTCAATATTAATAAAAGGAAAATATTGCTGTAACTGTGTGCAACATGAACATGAGGTTTTAAAGTTGTAACGGTGCAGCAGAACTGATGCAATGGGACTGAGGATGTATATAATCAGGTCACAACCTGACAGCAGTGGTTTGTTTGGGGATAAATCAGATGTGACTTAACAACCTGGTGGAGAAGAGACGAGGCTTTTGAATGCAAACAGTTCACTGATTGCAACTCGGCTTGCTTAAATTTGTAATGTGAAAAAGATGGATTTGAAGAGAGAAAGCAAAGTCACGCGGGTTGATTTTCAGTAAACAGAAATGTTCACGCCAAGTGCACAGACACGCAACGATGTGATCTCCCAAAATAAGACATTAATGTTTAAAAAAAAAAACTAGAAACAGCACTGGCCAAACGTGACTGCAGCACCCACACAGCACGGCTGGGGTTTAGGGTTGAGACGGGTCATGTGCTCGGGGGAAACTGTCAAGAAAGAGAAGAGAGCGGACGAGGCGAGGAAGCCTTGAACCCTGAATGAACCACCCTTTCCCGCTCCCCCTTCTCACTCTCTGCTGAGCTGATGACTCACTGTTGGAACAAGAGGGAACCCAGGGGGGAGGATTGCGAGGAGTGAAAATCGACCGCAGCAACACTACTGTAGCTCATGTGCAGAGCAGCCCTTCAGTGATGGAGCAGGTATTGGCTCTGGTAAAATGATATGATAGCCCCCACCGGCTGCTGGGAGGATCGAAGTCCAGGCCTTGAGCTGATGTGCTTCAATTTACTTCTGAGGCGCGCAGAGGAGATCACAAGTCAGCCATCATTGTCAAACTGAAGCTTTGTCTCTGATGGGCCATTCTGAGGCTTTTACTTGCGTTGCTACATAATTAGTTTATGTTCTGTTGGAGTGGACGGAGATGATCTCCTTACTAACTGTTCCTCACCTCCATTTATCTTTACCAGGCATTGATAATATAAAAGATATGTTCTTTTGTTTGCCCTAATTGACCAGAACAAGCCTGATAATGACAGCCTGAGCAGCCAGATGCTTCATAACATGCAGTAAACCAGGAACATCAACCCCATAATGAGCACTGTGGTGGCACCGTGACCAAGGTACTACTACCAAACATCACATCTGCACAACAGACAGTCCAGTAGCTCCAGATGTATACAAGTGTAACAGAGCTAATTATCAATGCAGGCCCGCAACTAATGATTACTTTCAGTTTACTGATTGATCCGCCTATTCTTGAGGAATCAGCCGTTCATAGATTCGTCTTCGAGACACCTTGGCTCTACAGTAGGTGTGACCAGACAAAGAGCGCCTGCTCAGAAGAACAAAGTAAAGCACCGGGGAGATGTTTCCACTCGTCTCTCGAACTGGTAGAAGTCAGCCGGTGATAGACGGTGATAAACAGTTTGTTCATCCCATCACCTGCCAAGTATTTTCTGAAAGTGCACGGCCTCTTCCAAACACTTTCCAAGGACGACTTCCCAGATGGTTCTGTGTAACAAACCATCTGGCACGTCAGGTTAGAATAGTCTCGTCTCTGCAATAACGTGATCTTAGTAATCCAGCGCACATGCCTTCACTGTTCTGTTGGGGCCGTCCAAATTTAAGCACAGTCTTTACAGACATCTATCAGCTCAGGCAAAACTAACCACTGTCTTGCCCTGCCCTTGCCTCAAAACCACCTAAAGGACCGACTGCGCTGCAACAAGAGAAAAAAATAGAATTCCTGGCAGTGAGGGAGAGAGAGAGAGAGGGAGACATGACCTTTAGCCCACATGCTGTGAGATGATCCTCAGCAAACCAAACCAAATGTAGAGACTGCGCCACGCTGTGCGTGTGTGTACGTGCATGTATCGGTGTGTGGGGCTGCGTGTGCGGTTTACCAGAGACTTCGTCAGCTAAAGGCTGTTCCTGCAACTTGTCACTCTACAGCGAACTATCTTTCCAAAAACAGTCAGTTATGAACAAGCCGTACCACAAAAGATTGCTTCCTCAGCTTTAACCCACAAACACACAGATTTGCCAGGAAGCAGGACGTCCTAATCCTAATCAGAGACTTTTGGTATTGATTATCTGACGATGTGAAGTCCAATGCAATAGTTGTATTTTCCAGGGTCTCCTGGTCGTTTTCAGTCGGTAGCCTATAGCCTCTCACTCTGGTGGGGCTGTCAGCAAATATTTAAATTCAATTCTGCACAGCATCAGCATGACGGGAGTAACACAACGTCACTTTCATTGACTGAAACGAAATGTAGGTCAAACAGGGCGAAGTGCGACTGAACAACAACTGTGATGTGGCTTG
Source organism: Macroramphosus scolopax (assembly GCA_901007825.1). NCBI lineage: Eukaryota > Metazoa > Chordata > Actinopteri > Syngnathiformes > Centriscidae > Macroramphosus > Macroramphosus scolopax. The sequence continues at coordinate 30,835 of CAAKHC010018791.1, forward strand.
AAAGCGACAGTCAATGACGACTGAACGTCAGAGGCTGCTGGTTTAATATTCTACACACTCAGAGATTCGGCTTAGAGAAGTGGTTATTTTTATAAACACACTCATTTTCAGTGCCAGACAGGAGAAAGATGCTCGCACGAAGGATATGACGGATAGAAGCACTCCAACAGTAGCAGGCTGAGATGGACAAATAACGTCTGACTGCGCTGCAGACAGGATCAGATTCTCATCTTTATTATAGCTATACAATCCCCTTGGATCTGTTCGGGACATCTCTACATATTATTCAAACTATTATGTTTTAAATTAAAGTGGAATATATCCCATTTCTCACTACGCTAACTGACTGCTGGTGAATTCAAGCAAAGCCTGGTTTATTTGTCTTCCAGACACTTTGGCGGGTTGGGGCTGAGGTCAGAATACTTGCGGTCCAATTCTAATAAATTTCAGAAGTGATAAATAGAGTAACGTTGCTGGTGACTTTTAAACATAAACCGGTGGATATATAAGAAAAAAAAACAAGTTCATTTCCTTCCATGAGCTCATGTGAAACCTCACATACTTTCTTCCTCTGTGCTTTGGCACATCAGAAAACATCAGGCTGCAGCCACAAGTGCAAGATGATCAACCACAACATGAACAAACCCTCTCCGTGTAAAAAATAAAGCATTGTTTCTTCCACCACAATCAATAGAACGTTAGACACAAAATGACACACATGTCCATTACTTCATTGAGATTCTGAGGCCGGAGCCAAAGTCTCCTGACGTCAACAGCCACAGGAATGCCACCAGGCGGATTCTTCAGCAGAACTCTCCAGCAGCCTTAGTTAAACACCCAGACAATGCAAAGAAACATTTCAGAGATAACAGTGTACCTTTCCTGGAATCCCAAACCTTGAGTGTTTCCCTGTCCCTTTTCTCTGTGCCATTCTTTCCCTCTATCACCGCCCTTCTCGTGCAGGCTGTTCATCTCCCCGGGCTTCTGCCACTTGCCTGAGCAAACACTCCCGTCCCGGGAGAGTGACTTGTAGAAACGATGGGTTCAAATAAGGTATTTGGGGATATGAATGTGACAGACACATGCTGAAGGTAACGCCCTGGTAGGTTATGAGCATTCTGTTGCATGATGGCACGACTTTGCTCGACAGTCGGTAAGATCACTCGCATGAAAAGCCAAATATTACTTTAATTGCCGCTCCCTTCTTAACAAATACAGTAATAGTGGCAGTTGCTTACAGCCATGGGAGGTGGGGTCGTCGGGGGCTTTCCCGACACTGGAGATCCTGTGTTTATTTGTAACTATTCACTGAATGGATGAGCCCGCTTCTCCTGGAAGCTTCGAGCTGACTTTTTTTTAACCCTTCTCACGAGTCGTTCGGGTCCCGAGAAGACAACTGCAAAAACACAAGTCCTGCAGCAAGAGTATGTGAACACACACTTTCTCCGCACCAAGAAACAAAAAGGGGAAAGCAACAAAACCTCAATTTTTTTTTCCGTCTGGTACTTTCAAAACGTCTCAAAATTTCCCCTCCAGGAAGAGTTTCCTCACTAAAGCTGAATGAAAGCAAACACAATTCATACATGCGGTATCAGCTCATGTTTTCTGAATGAAACATTCTGGACGTGGAGACACAGTGAGGGCATGAAAACTACCGACATGCTAAGAGCCATCACTCCCTACTAACTACTACGAACAGCAAAAGAACATGGGCAGGGGAAAGTTGGTGCTGAGGAAATTCTCCTGGAAGAGCAGAGTGAATGTGGGGAAGACAATAAGCTGCTTTAAACCAAGAGTCATCAGAGAAGTACGTACATCTATCGTCGTCGCATTTGTCTTGTGTTAGCTCTCTGTCTCTCCTGTGTGCTCGCCGGCCTAAGCAGAGCAACAAAGCCAACAACAACACCGAGACGACTTGGGCCTCTATCAAACATGACGCCAGGGCTGTTTTCAAAACCACACTGGCTTTAGATTTACATCAGAATGTTCCGTCCCATCCTCTCCAAGCAAACAGCACAAGGATTTCTGGAAGAACCTGAGATAAAAGTATGAGCTCAGATGAATGCATTCCAAGGCTTGCACAAGTAAATAAATGGCCCCTTGTCGTGGCTTTTATGTGAGAAATCCAACCCTATTCAGACCCCTGGCTTGAAGACATTAGGCAACCCAACCTCCCACCTCAGATCAGATGAGCTACAGGTTGCCACTTGCTCTGATATCAGTCAAAAATATAAGAACAAATGAAGATGGTATATCTGGTTTACGCATGCATTAGGAAGTGGCGGAGGAGAAAAAGTGAGGAGCACCAAGCTGGCGGCGGTCCAAGCCAAATTACACAAACATGAGCATTTCTATCCCCACGGGTGTCTCCTGTGGTTGTTCTCCTGAGACAGACACAAACAGACCGTATGGGGAAACAAGAGACGGAAGACACTGAGTCAACTAGGGCGTGTGGTACTATAAGAGGCCCATCATCACTCGACCAAACAAGTTGAATCTGAACCCAGAATGAAACTATAGGCTTCGGGGGATATTTCAATCATGTGAAGTAATGGATATGCATGAACCTACAAAACAATAGGCTACTGTACACATGAGACTAAATCCCCCTCAAGATGTCTGGCGGTGGCACATTTGCTTTGGTGCTTTGCCTGTGACTTCTGTACAGCCCCTGGCTTGTAACCCCCTCACACACACACACCACACACTTTGAAGATTTTCACAGCTCTGGTTGGATAAAGGGCAGCTTTGGAGGCTGCATGATACAGAGATACACACAGATCAGGTGGCTTGTATCATCTCCATCGTTAACCTATCCATCAATGCTGCGGCAAAGGTAGCCGAGTGTGCGTGTGTGCATGTGGGCGGACGTGGGGCTGCTGCTTTGCGGGGCAGGGGGTGGGGCAGTTCGGCACGTCTTTTAACTCTAGCCCAAGCCTCTGCCACCATAAAGGTCAGAGCTCCGACATCTGCTGCTCTCTCTGAACCTCTCCTTTCATAAAAAGGGAAGCAGGGAAGAGGAGAGGACCCTTGGGGACTGGATGCACACGCACACACATATAAACACACAGATCCACTCTTATGTGGAGGCACTCACACTCTGCCATATACACATGCACCGGCGATCACAATCAACACAGCCTTCAGAGCTCCTACCACACGCTCACACTAACAAACACATGAACACACAGTTTGTGTCTCAAAGAAAGGCTCAGTGGTATCATTACACCAGCACAGAGACGCTTGGCTTTTGGCCTGAAAGACTCAATCACTCTTTTTTTTTTTGGCAGTGGGACGGAGGGGGCTGAGCTAAATGGAATCCCGTCCCCCTGGGGCACAGAAAAGGCAGAGCAGTGTTGAAATAAGCAATTCATGATTTTATCATCTTAGGTGAACAGTGCAGCTCTTTTAGTTATCTGAAACTGGAATACGGTGCATTATAAGGTTTACTGGGAACTGTTGGATGAATGAGTAAAACAAAAAGTCATATGCATCTGATTTCAATCACAGCAAAAGATGATGTTTAGATGTCTGAGACGCTTCTCTAAATATGGCAGGAAGACAATAAAAAATTAATATGGCCTGCCTAAAAAACCCCCAAAAATTCAGAAACATTCATCTTCATTGGTGGTGGTTGTTTAGAGGGCAATATCGGTTACATCTTCCAGATAAAAGACAGAAGCTTTAAACTACAACATCTCTATAATTATTGTAAGAGAGTCAATAGCTGTTGATGCCCTGCATGTGTTAAGTTGAACTATTACCAGTACATGGGGGTGATGGGGGCTCTGTGATGACTCCACCCTTTACTGTGAACATGGCCATAAGCTTAAAGAGACCCCTTATGGCACGTTAATTTTCTGTTAAACCTCACTCGCCCAAGCACGCACCCGCCCCACCTTCCTCTTACACGCTGACCCCACCTCATTCGTCCCCACTCTTGGAAAAAAACAATTCGCCCAAATACGCATATAACTAGAGATATCATCTGGACAGGTGGCCAGCCACCCAGACCTGACCCTCCTGCCCTCTCACATGCTCGCTCCCTCCCTCTGCCTCCTCCCCCCCTACATCCCCTCTCAACTGAAATCAGTTCAGGTCTGCTGGAAAGCCCCAAATGAACATGCACAGCAAACACCCCCCCCTCCTCCCCGACTCCAACCACCATATACACACACCTTCAACAAGCCTCGCAAATGTCTGTCACCCACTGAGCTGTCTGTGGGGATTATTGCCTCAACAGGGCAAAAAATAGGTTTGGGACTAGCTAACGTGCAGGCAAATCATTTTAAGCAGGGTTTACTCCACAGACCGACACAGCTAAGCCTATTTATATTGGAAAAATATGATCACAGCACTTGTGCAATGACACACAAAACAAAACAGCACCGCTAAAGCTCCACGAGGAAATGTATCCTTGACATTTTCAGCCCATTGATTCAACGGACGGTTGGAAAATGTGAACAATTTCCCACTGGAAGCCGTGGCTGACACGGTTATCACAGACGTGTTATCTCTCGGCAATTACTGGAACAAGCTCTGAGCGTAATTAACTCTTTTAAAATTGAGAGAATGTAATGATATCACAGATCAGAAAGAAAAAAAAAAAGAGTTTCAAGACTTGGTATTCGTGCAGCTAATTATCTAATATTTAGAGCTCATCAGGGAAGACTTTTCAGAGACAGCACATGTCACTTTTAATAAGCATATAGAGTCAAAATGTGACACTAAATCAATGGGTCGGGCATATTTAAAGATGTGGGTAATACGTCTGGGGTGATCATGGTAGACACACATGTGTGCTGGTGTTTATCAGTGAATTTTGTCCTCAGATGCACTCTACGTACGGAAAACCGGGGGGCTTCTCACCGGCACCCAGCTGATGAATATTAGATGCTGCTCGCTGTCTGTGTAGTAAATACTATTGCACTGTACTTTTAAAGAGCCGTATTATTAAAAAAAGTACACGCTATTCAACACCCGGTACTACGGGCACCCTGTGTGATAACAAAACGGTCTTAAGGGCGACAACAAATGAAGGAGAACATTTTAAAAACACCCCCCGAAAAAAATGATGTCTTGCTCACAAAGCAGCAACGTGTTTCAGTCAGTCAAAGCTAGCCGACGTCCATTATCGGACAGCTAGCTGCGGTACGTCTTGAATCCGATACGTTAAACGTGCTGCCCCGGCTAACTGCTGAGCACGTTTCGCAAACAATTGTAAGACCAGGAATTATGTTACGAATGCGTCTCTCTTAGTCGGGTGGGAGAGAAACAAACTACGGCACGTAAGACACGTTGTTTTCGATAACATGCCTAACTGGATGTGTTTGGGTCGCTGGGCTAGCCTGCTAGCTAACAGCTCGCCGTTGTCTGGGAAAAAGACCACCGAGGGTGAAGTATCGCTTAGCTGGGGCTAGCGCACAAAACACCGCAGCAACAGTCAGCTCGCGCAAGTAACGTTTACTGGTCAAAGAAAAAAAACGCTCACACGCAAACACATTGAGGCAAAAAAACGAGGTGAAGCCACCAAGCCGGTGGCAAAAACACTGTACACAGCAAGGACATAAATGAAGCTATTACATGGTAATAACTTGTATTCTCTTTAACTCCACTCCCCACCACAAGCCCCGAATCTCAGACTCACCCTGTCACAACAGGCGCCATCTTCCACAAACTCTCACCAAAACTCCAATACTCGCGATATCCTTTCTCTCCCACAGCCCAACAATCCGCCGAGACAACAGAAGCAGAATGGAGGTGTAGGGACGAGGGAGACGGAGAAAGGGGGTGGGTGAGGAAGACAGAGAAAGGGGGAGGCGGTGGGTTGTAGCAACAGAGAGAGAGAGAGAGAGTGAGCGGAGAGGGCAGACGCCACAACAACAGGCGTGGGAAACTTCCAAGATAACGCGAGAGTTGGAAAACTCTCACAATAGGCGAGCACAGAGGGAGCGCCCCTTCTCGCGAGATGTGCTCAGAGTAGAGAGGTTGTTTATCTTGTGGCGCTGAAATACTATTCCCACGTGTTTACCGGGTAATAAATCTCAGCACCGATGGTTACGGGGGCAAAAAAAAGAAGCGAAACTCTCGGTTTTCCCAGGCTCACACATATTTTAAAGTATTTATTCTGTCCTCTCATGTCGTGTCTGCAGCATTTAACTTGAATAACTGCAGATTATATCAGCCAAAATCAGATTTTTATCATATAATGCATCCCAATAGTATGCAGAGAACTAGCGTGAGAGGTTATGACAGCAAAGACAAGCTGAGTTTAAGTGAGAGGAGGAATTAAAAGAGGGTTTTCTAAAATTCCTTTGGGTACCATTGCAGTTCCTGTTTAGAATGTGGAAACAATGGTGTGAACACATGTGAAAGGGCCATACAGGGCAGATTAGTGCATTGCCATCACATTGGGGAGTCCCATGACCACCCTCCTCACAGCTCAAACCTCAGTGAAAGTACAAGGGAGGCTATTATTTAAAAATGATCACGCTTGGAATTGTGGGTTAGGTTTTATTATCCATCCCGTTAGAGATTCCTTTGGTTTCTACCCCAACCATAGGGCATTTCTATAGGTTTGTGTGTCATATCGTCCCCAACACAAACAGAGCAGGTCGTTCTTGTTTATCTGGGAGGGGTCGGAAAGCCGTAAACCTCCATGTAGGTCTCCAACCCCTTGTATGTTGTTGCCTCTCCTGCCTTCATTTAAATCTGTTTGGCATCTTTGTTCATCTCACAAGTGATTTCTGGTGGGAGTTTCTTCCAACTTCAAAGTAAAAAAAGAAGATTTAAGACCACACTGGTGGCAAGTCAATGCCCTCTATTGTTAGATGTTGTGTGTGATCTGCCTAAGGGAAAATAACAGGGTTTCGGCTGAATGAAAAAGTCCAAAAAAGACAATAACAAACACAAAATGGATGTTTTGCACTGTTGCAAACTATGTTTAAGGGCATGAATATTTAAAATTACAAGCTTATTTCCACATTTTTGTCTTATACATAAGTGTGACTGAATGCTTGACGTCACTTTTTCACTCCCTTGTTTAGAGTTAAAGGAGCTATCTGTAAGTCTGTAGCATAATCATTCACGGCACAGCAAAGCAAACCAGCTGCTGGCTCCTGCACAAACAAAATTATCATATTGATGCATGGATTTAAATTAAAAAAAATGTTGTCAGGCTCCACAATTTTGTATTACATTAGTTAAAAGCAAAAATATGTTGAACAAGTTAGATGAACTCAACATTTTGCCTCCACCTAAAATTATTCACAAAATACATTCAAATTAAAAATTAAAATGTATTTTAGTTCAGCTCACCCATGAGTTGCAGTGCACAGCCAGATCAGAAGATGTGATGTCCCCACGGTTAACATTAAACGAAACAACACGTCCTTTTCAGAGGAACAATTACTTTTTATGGCTGTTCTGCAAGACAGACAATAGGGAGAAATATGAGAAACGAGTTCCGGGGATGAGGTTTTGCATGGCAGTGTGTCTGGCTCACAGCCCCCAATATGAAGGCGCAGAGACCCTGTTCCTGCCCTCAACCATTTTTCCTTTCCCTTATTTATTTTTTTTATAGTCAAGCAACAACCTCGTGTTACACTCGGGGAAGCATGAAGCGTCCCCAAATGTTTAACAGCTGAACGCAGTAAAAAAAAAGTATAAAGTGTGATCACATTTCAGAGGAAATAGAAACCGAGAGGATGCCAGGTTTTAGAGGACAGAAAACATGAAATATTACCAATTTAACAAGTTTCCAGGCCTTGACCTTTTATTGGCTTGTTTAAAACACACAAAAGCCTTGAAAGGACACACATGCATGTGATTTGTGAGTTCATCTTAAGGCCTTTCTGTGTTTCTTGCTCATGGAACTGCACACTTTTCTCATTGAAGGACAAAAAGGGCCTTTTTTGTTCCCACTGAAATCAACGAGCAGTCCAACAAGCTTCTGTCTCAGTGGTCCACTATATGTCCCGCACTCTCATTAGGAGTAAGACCATTTATTTTGATAAGAGGGCGTGCCAATTCAAGCAATCATGTCTGAGCCATAAGCCCCAGGTCTATAAATCCACTCACTTGACTAGCTAAGCCCACGGCTCAGAAGGAAAGAGAGATTGAGATAGAACCAAAGATCCCCTGTGGAAGTGTCATTCGTAGATCATCCAGGCCGAGGCTTTACTGTTTGGACTCGGTCTGCTGTTAAATAGGCTGACCATTTAGGAGTCGCACGTTTGTCATCCCACACCGGTATCCATCAAGGTGAAGGCCAGCCAGTGCCTCCACTTTGACACTGGTGTCGCACAGATCGACGGGTTAAATCTCCTAATTCCTTTCTTTTGAGCGTTAAGCTGACATTGTGAAATTAACAGGTTTTGTTCTGTTCCGTGCTCCAGGCAATTTTCACATCCAACTTATCCTGCTAAGCCGAAGCACCATTAGCACTTATAATTATAAAAAAAAAAAAGGGGGGCTGGAATTATTTTATCTGCAGATGTGAAAGCGGTACAGGGGAGAAAGCGAGCCAATTAAGGGAAGTGCGGCTCGAGTTTCCTGATTAGCATTAGTCATTTGATGCAGCTACCCGGTGGTGAAACTTCCTGAAATGAGCAGACACCCTGAAGCACAGTCAAAATGAAAACCAGCGTCAGACAGAGAGAAGTGGGTCGAAAGAGACTGGGTCAAATGTTAGACTTGTGTGAGCAGACAGTCAGCCTGATATACTGTACAGATAAGAACATTTGGCACTGCCGCACCAACGTACAAGGCAACGCTTGTACAGCAGTGACTCCAATGTAAAGACCTTAATGTCCATGTGAGATGGAAGTGTGTATTTTAAGTGTGTACTTGTTTTGAGCCTGAATCCAACCAGATACGTCATTAAAAAAAACTCTTTTTTGGAACGTGCTTGCTGTCACAATCATCATGTCCAGTGTATCTTCTCTGAACAATTTTCCGTCACAGCCTCAGTTTGATGTTGCCTGAGAAAACTCATGGCTGCAAAGCCCAGTGCGCCTTGTATTGAATCCAACGGATTAACATGAGTTATTTGAAGACCCGCTGCTTCTTGCGCATGCGCCAACGGGTGGTCGGGAGAAGATGCAAGGGGGAGTGAGAAAGTGTGATGTGGAGGGACGATGAATGTGTTCAGAAGAGAGGGGTCGCTCAACGATCAGATGAGTATGGAAAGGATGCGAATGCCGTACGGTCTTCGCCGGATCTGAAAGACACAAAGAATCCTGCAGAGACTTGTAGAATCAATCTGAAACTGTTCTGAAGGCATCGTGTCGGCTCTTGACCTCACTAGCGACACTCTCGTGTTGTGTGCAGGACCAGCTGGGTGCCAGACAGATAAAGACAGGAAGTCCGAATACAAACTCGGTGAACATCACAAGACTAAAAGTCCCAAATTCATCACGTCTGGCTCGTGTGAGTCTGAGTTCACAGCGGAGGGAAGGGCGTCCCTGTCTGTCTGTCTGTCTGTCTGTTATGTCCATCTGTCTTGCTCTGCGGCCACACGGGACAACCCAAGGGTGGGAGAGGGCAGACAGTTTGACGAATGGAAAGGACAATGAGTCCCCTCTCGCCTTCTGTTCAAAGCATCCCACGTCCGTCACATGACTGCCTTTACAATTACAGATAACACATAAACTAACAAATATGACAGTGTGATAAGTTTGCAGACAGTCAAGGGATCAGAGCGTCTGTTTTGCAAGCCCGGTCTTTTGAAAGAGTCAAATTAGAGGCATGAGGAAAGAGACGTTTCCCCTTTCCTGGACCTGTGCAGTTCACGGCGAGTTCAAGCTGTACGTGGGGTGAGAACTGGCAGCTCTGACTGTAGCCTCTGCATGACATTGGAAACTAAGCGATTTATTTATATAACAGTGACTTTGTGCAACTTTTTGAAGCAGAATCCGTCAGTTTACGGCCGTGATGAAAGTCTTCTAATCAGGTTCCGTGGTAGCTGATACCGTTCTAATGAAGAGCAATCAATCCACAGCTTTACAGCCCAAGGTAACTCCACCGGTGATGGTTATCAGCAGAACATACAAGCACAGATAATACAACAACCAGATAGGATCCTCTGTTGGCTCTGCAGCATTAGTACATCTGCACCGCAGGTTCTGGTTCTCCTTTTCACTTGAGGGAAACCTTTTCATAAAGAACCCATGAGAGGCCGTCTGAGCCGTCTTGGCTCGGTTTCCCGTCGCCATCTTTTTAAATCAACGTTTGCCCCGGGGTATTTTATTTTTGATTTCTAAAGCAGAGCTGATCACAACCTCTGAAAATATGTCAAATGCATTATGTTATGGAAATTATATAAACAGCTTGTTGCCTTTTATTTATGCGAGGAAACTACGAGGCTAGAAACATGTGACATTGTCAGAGGGGAATTTTTTTTGAAGCTGAAACGCTTCAGTGGGCTTAAATGAAGTGAAATACCACATTTGTGGGTATCCAACCATATATTTTGGACTTCCTGGATATGAAACACGTTGTATAAAAAGCCTTTTCTGGAGGAAAAATGTCTACGGAAGCCCGAAAAGGACAAAAAAGTTCCCTGCTCATTCACTTCCCGGGAGTTAGAGGAGGAGACTCTCATGTCTGTCTCCTAAGTATGAAGCCACAGACATCCTGTTAGCTTTAGCTTAGCACAATGACTTGAAACGGGGGGGGGGGGCACCTAGCCTACAGATGCTAACTGACAACCAATGTTCAGATTAACTGATGCTGTAAGTCAAGAAATAATTACAATTTCTTGAAGACACCCCATTTTTCTGGTCATGTGTCGCCCCCTACTGGTTTGGAGGGTGAACTATGAAGTGCTAGGTGGTTTGTATCTGCTACTAATTGTAACTTTAAATTCATTCCGTAGATCCCTGTTGCTTAGGTGCAGATAGTCAGTGAGGAAGTCCAAAGAATTAACTTTCTTCCAGTAAGATGTTGTAGGAAAGTACGAGGTCGGATTAAATGTGGTTGCAGGCAGTTTGTGGAATCATCTCGTGGAATCATTCTCGGATGGATGTCAGCGTGATTGACATCCAGCCTGCCCCGGCCTGAACAATCCTACTCGTGTATGCGTGAAACCAAAGCATGATTTGTTGAAGCTATAAGGAAGCGATTCCTTCTGAACCGCAGTTACTTTGTTTGTTGTCCGGATACGGTTGAAACACCGAACCTCTAAACCTGAAGATCGCGGTCGGCTCGCCAGTGTTTTCAGAGCGTTTTCTCCCATAAAACTGCACAAATCGCCTCCAAAATCTCAACCCCCTTAAGAGGCTAATCAGTAATAGGGTCAAAAATGTCATAACAACTGGACCTTCCAACAAAAGTAAAGCTCTCTACTTTGTGAAAACACGTCTGGGATATCCGCATCCAGTAAACTAAGAGCATAACTCGTTTAGCTTGGCCTGCCGCCCTCGTGAGTCGAGCCCGCCGGGCCAAAAACCGGTGAAGCCTCGCAACAGAAGCAGCGTGGTAATGTTACAACACAGGATGTTAACGATTTTTTAACAATAGGACCTGACAGGCTGCGATGTGACATAAAAGATTGATGGACAGTTATTAACGGGTACAAAGTTCTTTTGGTCAGTTGAGTCAAAAACCAAAAGATTTTCCTGCGCAAAAATCTCAGTGAAATGAAAACTAGAAACGGACCCCCTGATTATTTAAATAACATTCACGTACGCTCAGTTTCCTCACGGACATGATATGTCACATAAACATATAGACACAGAGAGATTTTATCTTCCCCGGTCGGCATTTGCTTCGGTTTACGAGATAGGGCTAAAATAAACAGCTCCACTTTGGTAACCGCGGCGTGTTTGGCTGGTGGGGGTTTGCAGGGATCGAGCTGCAGCCAAGTGAACCTCTCAAACCTTGACCCGTGCCTCTTCATTAACGCCCACTCTCCCGTTCTCCACACACACACACACAACATGAGTATCGACACACACACACGAAGCAAGAAACATTTTGCAGCAGAAATTAGAAAAAGTTGTCTGACACACAGGAAGGGGGGGGGGGGGGATACAGTGCAAGACAACACACGCCCACACATTGAGCATGTCTGTCTCACACACACTCTTTGGCCGAGTGACTGCACCGCCGAGGCCGTGACCCTCTGTGCCCCCCCCCACAACGCCTCTCCCTCCGCCTCCTCCATCGCCCAAGCTGTCCGTCTGGGGGCCGATAGAGGAGGAGGCGGGAGGAGTGGGTGAGTGTAGCGGGGCAGGAAGAGGACTGGTGATTAGGATTGGGGGAGGGGGGCATACCCCTGACCCCGTGTCCCGTTCTTGGCATCCACCCGGACGCTCCGGGAGAGAAAGAGGGAGGCCCCCGCAAATATTTGTGATGGATCCACACCCACGGACGAGATAGTGGACGTCCACACGCAGAGAGCTGCCGGGGACACATCAGCAGGATTTTGTGCAAACAGAAATAAACACGGCGACACGGTGTAAAAAAAATTTAAAAAGCACATTTATTCTAATCTGAGTCCGTCCACCACTTTCAAACTGAAATATGTCCAACTACTTTGTGGACGGATTGCCATGAAATTTGGTGCCGACATTCGTGGTCCCCAGGGGATGGACCCCAATTACTTTGGTAATCCCTTAACTTTTCCTCCAGGGCCACGCTGGGGTTCACATGAGTGTAAACGTCTCCATGACTATTGGATGGATTACCGTGAAATCGGCCGCGGACATTCATGTCCCCCTCGTGATGGATCGTAAACCAATTAAGTGATTCGTTCACTTCTGCTCTCGCACCATCGTCAGGGCAGAATTTGGATTTTCGATGACTTTAAAAATCCTGAAATCCAGTGTTTTAATGCTGATTAGAACAAGTTAGAATAAGATGGAGAACATTATACCAGCTACATGGCAGCGCTGGTCCGGCCCAGACCTGGTTGGATGATAGGACGATTTCCACATGTAGCCCATAATTCATTGCTGCATGTGGGCCGTGTGGCCCGTCACTGGGTGGGATCAGTGTTGCTCTTTGGGACTGTTTAACATCAGCGTGTTAGCATTTAGCTCAAAGCACCGCTGGGCCTCGTTAAAGCCTCAGAGCATCACTCTTTGTCTCGTTATTCGGGGGGGCATGTTTTGGTGACACTCATTAATTACTCATTAATTAACTTACTTTGCCGGGCATGGAGAGGTCGTTCGTGAGCTTGGAAATTGCCGTGTGCATCAGCGTCACCATGACAACGCCATATGCTTTGTGGGAGGGCATAAAAATAAATGCACTGTAAAGAAGAAGCATCACATGACATTAATAAATCAAACACTCCCCGTGCACGCTGATGTGAGACCTTTTTTTTTCCATTTATCTTGCATCAATGAAGTCGGAATGAGTGACACCCGGCCGAGCCTGCAAACTCTGCACATGAGCGAGTGAGCGAGGGGCGGATAAAAGAAGGAGTGAGCGAGTGAACAGTCGCGGTAGTTTGGACAGACGGGTGAGGAAGTGGGGTGGCAGGCATTCAGCGGGGGAGCTTTAGAAACGCAGGTGCCTTAATTGTCCTCCAATAAAGCCGCGGCGAGTGGGCAAACCTGTGAATGAGTGTCTGTTAAAAGGAGGGATGAATGAGGCGCACGTGAATACATGAACGAGTGAGTGAATGAGCAAACGAGTGCCTGGAAGAGTGAGCACTCTGTGGGGTAGCTGGAGGAGATTGTGGATGTAGTGAAAGACTGGAAGGGGG
>CAAKHC010018793.1:18458-43626 GCA_901007825.1 Macroramphosus scolopax
GCCCCACTGCGCGCACACACACACACACACACACACACACACACACACACACACACACACACACACCACCCTGCCCTGCTTCACAGTCCACCATCATTTTTTTTTTTTCATCCAAGTGTTTGGAGCACAGTTATTGCCTCCCACCACCCCCACCCCCACCTGACTGTCTTTCATTTGTCACTTTTTTTTCTCGCTCCCCTGCTTCTCACCGTTCCTATTATCAGTCTCAATCGGCGGTCACGGTTTAGGTAAGCCTACTGAAGAACTTTGTCATGTAGAGGAACTTCTCTGCTCTCTGTCTTTCTGTCAGCATGGAGGATAGTGACACCGGCTTTCTACTGAGTCTCCCGTTCCCTTTCTCTTCTCCCTAACCCACCTCCTCATATATTTCTCTCTGTTCCATCTCGTTGTCCTCAAGTCTTCGTCTCTGTTTCCCTCTCACATTGTGAACTGGAGACACTAATGCACTAACAGAAGGTAGCATGGTGAATGGATAATCTAGCTTTCAGTTCTACGTGGAAACTGTATGATAATAACATGAGTCAATGTAACAACAATGGACGTAACATTTACTGGATTTCATCCAACCTTAACCTGGTCTCTTGGTTGTGGAATGTGCATGCTCAATGTGAGAAGGGAGAGTATCTCATTCTAAATATAGAACGTTAAGATAACGGAAGATCATAGAGCTGACTTTTAGTTTCTGATTCTGCAGGCGCCGGTGTCGGCCCGACCATCCAGATCGGTGAGCAGACGGTCATCACGGTGGATGCGAAGGCCGCTGGGAAAGGCAAGGTGACGTGCAGCGTGTGCACGCCCGAGGGAGCGGAGCTCGATGTAGACGTTGTAGAAAATGAAGATGGCACATTTGACATCTTCTACACGGCGCCACAGCCTGGCGAGTATGTCATCTGCGTCCGTTTTGGAGGGGAGCACATCCCCAACAGTCCCTTCCAAGTCACGGTGAGTGCTCTTTAACCTCTATTGAAGAAACCCTCAAAGACAAACCCCAGTAATTCAGAGGGATTCAAAGAGCCCTTTGTCTACATACAGATAAAGATAGGACTGCAACCGCTGACTTAATCCACTGAGCACTAACCTTCTAGTAAACAGTATCATCTACTTGTATATGAACTTTCAACCAAAGACAGAAGAGACAATCTCCTTTCTATGAAGGGGGAATAGGACAGGGCCCAGGACGGATCTGTGCAGCACACCCTTTGTTACTGCAGGAACTCAGATTTCAGATACCCTCACACGACGATGTTCATCTGCTTGAATCAACTAAATACGATAACATTTTGACATATAATTGTTTCAATCATTAATGAAGTCATCCGAGAGTTACATGGAGACTGATGTCTCTCGATGCTGTGATTTTAAAAACAAACGCCTTCTGGTAACTCCTGGGTTACGAGACATTGTGACCGACAGTGTGGAAAGTCATTAGGTCTCCTTTAAGGAAGCCAGATACAAGTCTGCATCCTTAAACTCTTCCTCCCCACAGAAACTTTGTAATTGGGTCCTAGTGGCGCCCCACATTTTTCAAATCATTCTGACTGTTTGATTCCCCTCCAATCCCTTTGATCTTTTTTTACCCCCTCCATCCCCTACACCTCCTCCCTTCAGGCACTGGAAGGAGCTCCATCAGACCAGCTCATGCAGCAGAGCCAAATGCCCAAGTACTACGCTCAACAGCCCTGGGTACCTAAAAACCTCTCAGCGTTAACTCCGCTCCGTTCGACATAGCTGGGTCCTACGTCTTCCTTTCCCTTTCTCTCTTCTCCTTCCTCTCACCTCCATCATCCTGTGTCTGCCGTCTCTCGTTGCAGGTTTTTCTTTTCTGAGAGGGTTTTTCTCTCATTTCCCTCCGTCCATCCTGTTCGTCCGTCTCAACAGGAATCCTTACATGGACAGTGCAACAGTGCTGCACAATAACAAATCACTGCCGTATTCTCTATACATGTGCACACATTTGCATTCAGCCAAAAGGAAACGTAGTCGCCTTGCAAGTGAGAAAATTAAAACCCATTTGTGCAGCCCAACTGTTCAGCAGTGCTCCATGTCAGCGTGCTGTGGAGACAGAAGGAGCCATTTTGAACCGTCAATGTGGACATGTCAGCTGCTCCACATTTTGCAAAATGGCTCAGCTGTGCTTCTTCATTATCCTCTGACCTACCATTGTTTTTGTCCTCATCTCATTCTCTCTCGCAGTTTGTGTCGGTGTCATCATCATGACCATGATCACCATTGTCATCCCCAGTGTCAATCATTCCATCTCATGATTGTCTCATCCCGTTTTGTCTGTTGGTGTTTGGAAGCTCTTACCCCTCTGTCCTGCACTGTGTTCTGTTGCTGTTGTGACCACACCCATCACCACAGCCTGCTCACACACAGTGTATTTGACCTCTGTCCTCTGTCTCCCAGGCAACAGACAGACCAATGGGAATGAATGGCCTGGACGTGGCAGGACTGAGACCGTTTGACCTGGTCATCCCGTTCACCATTCAGAAGGGAGAGATCACAGGTAACAAATAAGTTTTCAATGTAATGACCCCGGAGTCGTCAGTGATGTCTCACAGTATGTCTTTGTCCTAAACTGAAGGTGAGGTCCGAATGCCATCAGGCACCGTGGCCAAGCCTGACATCACAGACAACAAGGACGGCACTGTTACCGTCAAGTACGCTCCAACCGAGGCTGGTCTGCATGAGATGGACATCAAATACGACGGCATCCACATCCCTGGTACGACTTTCCTTTGGAGCAAATTCTGAAACCTTGTTCCTGTGAAATGAGACGAACATCACAATATACCGTTCACTGACTCTCATGTCTTTCTTGACATTCACAGGAAGTCCGTTACAGTTCTATGTGGACTACATGAACAGTGGGAACGTCAGCGCCTACGGTCCCGGCCTCATCCATGGGACTGTCAACAAGCCTGCTGTCTTCACTGTTAACACTAAAGATGCTGGAGAAGGTATGTAGCCCTCTGATAGCTGTCGGGGTTCATTACCTTTAACATACATCAGTAATGGCTGCACCAGAGCAGATGGTTGGTCACATTCTGATGTTGACCAAGTAGTATGATCATGATAATGACGTAACGTCAACTCACCACCGTACCGTATATGGTGTCTGTGTAGGTGGTCTGTCTCTGGCCATCGAAGGTCCATCCAAGGCCGACATCAGCTGTTTGGACAACCAGGATGGAACCTGCACTGTGTCCTACCTGCCTGTGCTGCCAGGAGACTACAGCATCCTGGTCAAATACAACGACAAGCACATCCCAGGCAGCCCCTTCTCTGCTAGGATTACAGGTAACACCTTCAAACCCTTGATGATGTACTCAGAATATACCTGCGACTGTCACTAGTGTCTCCACTGAAGCCCCCACGTGAGCGGAATCTGTCAAAAAATATCCAGAATAAGTTTTCAAAGACGTAAAAAGAAGCTTGTATCTCCAGCACATCAGTAGATGAGTGAGGATGTGACGGCTATCCTGCCTTGAAGTTCACCGTCTGGACTTTCTGCAATGTTTTCTCTGAGTTTATTTAATGTCGCCAGCGTGCGCTCTAACTGGCCCGTCTGTTTCCAGGCGATGATTCAATGAGGATGTCCCATCTGAAGGTGGGGTCAGCCGCTGATATTCCCTTGGACATTGGAGAGCTCGATCTCAGCCAGCTGACCGCCTCACTCACAACACCGTCGGGCCGCGAGGAACCCTGCCTCCTGAAGATGCTGCGTAACGGACATGTCGGTGAGTGTGTGTCTGATGTAGGAACCAGATCAAACAGGTCGTCGGCTTGATTTTAACGCCCCCCTCCTGGTTGCCCTCATGTGTGTCCGTCACAGGCATCTCATTCGTTCCTAAGGAGATCGGAGAGCATCTGGTGAACATCAAGAAGAACGGCCGCCATATTCCTAGCAGCCCCATATCTGTCATGATCAATCAGTCGGAGATCGGTGATGCCAGCCGTGTACGTGTTAGTGGCCAGGGCCTGAGCGAGGCCAGGACCTTCGAGCCTGCTGAGTTCATCATCGACACTCGCGAAGCAGGTACTCACTGGATAGAAGACTTTTCATTGAAGTCATGTAGATCAAATATTACTGCCACGCTCACTTCTTGCGTCCTTGCAGGCTACGGTGGCCTGAGCCTCTCCATTGAGGGACCCAGTAAAGTGGACATCAACACTGAGGACCAGGAGGACGGCACCTGTAAAGTCACTTACTGCCCGACTGAACCTGGCAACTACATCATCAACATCAAGTTCGCTGACCAACATGTTCCCGGTGCGCTTACCTTGATATAGAAGATGAGAAGGCAAAAGAATGTTGGTCTGAATTACTGAGCTCAATCATTGTGTGTGCGTGTGTGTGTGTGTGTGTACAGGGAGTGCGTTCACAGTGAAGGTCACTGGTGAGGGCAGGATGAAGGAGAGCATCACCAGGAAGAGGAGAGCACCATCAGTCGCTAATGTTGGCAGCCAGTGCGACCTCAGCCTGAAGATCCCAGGTGACCGAAACAGAAAATAACATCTTCTCTCACACAAAAGTAAAACTCCTGGCTCACGTCTGGACCGACCGGTCGCTCATGGTGTGTCTAATGTTAGCAGACCGACGTACAAACACGGAGCTGTTGCACTGACATCAGCTCACAGATATGATGATTGTTAACTGGATTCAGTATCCAAGTTTTTCCAAATTAAAGTTTAAATTACTTTAACACAGTTAAACGCATTTCTTAATTTAATACACGTCAGGGTTCTGCTGCCACAGCGTCACTCTTCACATCCAAAAACAAGAATAATTATAGTGGTAATCACTCGCAGCCTCGCGAGAGCGGTATCAATCTTTTCATCTCGGTTTCAGCAAGAAGTACGTTTCTCAAAATACTGACCTCATTTATCAGGTTTTTTTTTAAACGTAGCTGCATCAAGACAAATTTAGGAAACAAAAGGGTACTCGGTTTGCAATTCACTTGACCAAAAGCTACATCACACACTTTTATTTTCATCATCCAACCGTTTATCTGCTTGTTTCCTCAGAGATCAGCATAGCGGACATGACGGCTCAGGTGACCAGCCCGTCAGGGCAGATTCACAAGGCCGACATCATGGAGGGAGAGAACAACACGTACTGCATTCGTTTCGTTCCCACTGAGACTGGCGTGCACACTGTGTGTGTAAAATACAACGGCGTGCATGTGCCTGGCAGCCCGTTCCAGTTCACCGTCGGCCCCCTGGGAGAGGGAGGGGCACATAAGGTCCGAGCTGGAGGGCCAGGCCTGGAGAGAGCAGAGGCTGGAGTACCAGGTTGGTGTGGTGGCAGGATTATTAGTGTGTGTGTGCTGTGAAGTGGTGTTTTATATGCTCCTGACTCTGTTGTCTGATTTTGTTTGCAGCTGAGTTCAGTATCTGGACGAGAGAGGCCGGAGCCGGAGGGCTCAGCATTGCAGTGGAGGGGCCAAGCAAGGCTGAAATTGCCTTTGAGGACCGCAAAGACGGCTCCAGTGGAGTGTCCTACATCGTGCAGGAGCCTGGTGAGAGAGGAGACGGGGAAAGGTTTATGAATGGGTGAACACAGAGCAGGCTGGAGATGTAAAAGATGTATATCCAGATCACTTCTGTTCTTAAATGCTGCTTCAATCTCATCTACTCATTTGTCCAGGATGCTTCTGTGTGTGCCACTTGGTAATGCTGCACAAATGTCTTTTTAAAGTGGAATTTGAATCTATGTATGAACCCTGTCAGAGCTTTAATGTAGTAGAACATTTGAGTGGCTCTCTGAACATCTGTTCTTCTGTAGGAGACTACGAGGTGTCGATCCGTTTCAATGATGAGCACATCCCCGACAGCCCCTTCATCGTCCCCGTGGCTTCGCCGTCAGATGATGCCCGTCGCCTCACTGTTGCCAGTCTTCAGGTGAGGCTCTGAGACACACACACATCCGTGTGCACAAGCCAGGCCAAAGTACACCGCCCAAAATGCAGCAGCTTGTAGATTCTCTTTTTGTGTAATACAGTATATCAGATGGAAGTAATAACATATGATTGTAGGTAGCATATAATGCTACCTACAATAATGTCTATAATGTCTATAATGTCTTTTGTAATTCTACACAATAGAAAAATATTCTCACTTCAGCGATTTGCTTTCTAGAGATGATTATTTTAAAATATATGGCAGTAGTGAGTGTTTTAGTAGGCCAGGATGGTTTAGTAGGCATGGGATCCGCAGCTGCTGCATTGCTGGGTGGTGCAAGGGCTTCTGGGATACTAGAGGACTGTGTGTGTTTCTCGTGCCTCATTCTAAAGGCTCCCAACAGCCTCCCACCTCTGAACGTGATACGGGGCGCTAAAGGGTTAAAGAGGTCTGACACGGGCTGTTTCTCTTCTCACTGGTCACACGCACACAGGAAATGCTGCGGAAGCACATTTCCGACAGAACAAGAAAGAAATAGCTGAAAAGTTATCCAATACAATACTAATCATTCAAAATCTGGATTTCGTGACTCAAATGTAAGAGATACAAATTAGTTTTGACTTTGTAGGTCAAAGTCTCGACTGTCCATCTGTTACTGATAGAAACTGTCTTTCATACACTACTGACCTTCACAAGTTAAATGCATTTTCACATGCATGCCGACCCCCCCGTCACACAAGCACCCACGTGCATGCACACATACAGTAGACACACTAATTAACACCCAAAACACACTGCGGCTCCTGCTCACAAAGATTCATTATTTACACACAACCAAAATCATTTCTCTTTCCTCTTCTTTTCACTTTTGGTTTAGTTCTCCCAAATACCTTCTTTCTTCCTGTCCAGCCCTCCTCTTTAGCCTTGTTAGCGACCTCCAGGTAAGGTTCATCTCAGCATACAATCTGTAAATATGACATTGTGCTTATGTTATTAAGGGCTGAGTATCAGTTTGCTGACTGTGCTGGTTGGCAGGGCAAAGCTGGATAGTGATTTTGTTGAAGTAATGGCCATCCAGTGTTGAGTGTGTGAGTATGTGTTGTTGAGCAGGAGTCCGGCCTGAAGGTGAACCAGCCGGCGTCCTTCGCTGTCAGCCTTAATGGAGCGAAAGGTGTGATAGATGCAAAGGTCCACAGCCCATCCGGAGCTCTTGAGGAGTGCTGCGTCACTGAGATTGACCAAGGTAACCACGGAGGGCATCCAAACCCGTCTGAGCACCGTCAGATTGATCCCACTTAAAGATGTCACATTCAGCCAATATGAAGACGAACCCTGGATTTAAGAACAGCTTTCCATCTGCTTTGTTTTTCCCCTCCTCTATTTGTGTAGATAAGTACGCAGTTCGGTTCATCCCCAGAGAGAACGGTCTCTATCTTATTGATGTGAAGTTCAACGGAAGTCACATCCCTGGTAGTCCATTTAAGATCCGTGTTGGAGAGGCAGGCCAGGCCGGGGACCCTGGAATGGTGTCTGCCTACGGGTCAGGGCTGGAAGGAGGCACCACAGGTAACATGCAGCCCGTCTATAGAAGACAAATATAAGAAATGAAATATCTCCATCGTCTCTTCAATCCTCCTCCGTCTGTCTCGTTTGATCCTCAGGAACTGCATGTGACTTTGTGGTGAACACGAGCAACGCAGGCCCCGGGGCTTTAGCGGTGACCATCGACGGGCCCTCCAAGGTGAAGATGGACTGTGTGGAGTGCCCCGAGGGCTACAAGGTCACGTACACCCCAATGGCCCCTGGCAACTATCTCATCTCCATCAAATATGGTGGTCCTTACCACATCGTGGGAAGCCCCTTCAAGGCCAAGATTACTGGTGAGAAAGATCTTTGAAGGGTTTGATTCGAAAGCGTCAGTTAAACATAATGTACACGTCTTCAAGGTTAGCTAATGCTCTCCCCTCCTTCTTCCAGGTTCCAAGCTTGTGTCCAGCCACAGTATGCATGAAACCTCTTCTGTCATGGTTGACCCTCTGACCCGTGCCATTAGCTGTTCTCAGCAGGCCGCTCCTACCCAGTCAGATGCCAGTAAGGTGGTGGCCAAGGGTCTGGGCCTTACCAAGGGCTTCATAGGCCAGAAGAACAGCTTCAGTGTGGACTGCAGCAAAGCAGGTGTGTGTGATTGTGACGTTAACAGGTGCACTTATGATTTAGTATTTTCCAATCCACTTAGAAATATGTCTGGGACAGATTAATGAAGTGTATATAGTGTATAATTCTCTGTGGGCCTCTATCCTGAGCACGGAGCCTTTCAGCACAGAAACAGGCTCTTTTGTAAACAATTAAAAGCAAAATGAACTGGAAAATGCCTTTTTTTAACCCTTTTAAGTTTTCATCATCTATGGTTTAGCTCCTCCTCAGGCCCGGGTTTATATTCAGACAGGTACATGGACAGCGGTGGCCACTGCAGTGATGGACTGCTTCCATTAGATCGGCATTCTATTTTCAATCAGTGTCTCCCATGTCAACACTCAAAGACAATCAATAAGGCCAAGGATCATATGATTCAGGGGGCAGAACTGGTTGCAAACAATCTAATGATCCATCGTGATGCTGCTGCACTGCTTCAGACTAAAGTTTCAAACATGACACGGGTCCATCATCAGAATCTCCCAGTGAACAGATGAACACAGTTCCTCTGCAGACTTTTATTTAATGTCCCTTCTCCGATTCAGACTCCCTTCAGAAATGTTTTGATTTTACTGAAGTGTCCGATGGTCCTTCTATTCTTGTGCTCAAGTTGGTTCAGCCGGCCTGCAGCAGCGGTACTGCCTGGACCTCCAGGAGGTCCTGGTCCCCAGGAAGCAGGCGGTGAGCTCCAGGTCTTGCAGCGACAGACGCACTCTGCCGTCCCGCAGCAGCTTCTTACTGCTCCACACACAGTGGAACTTCTTGACAAAGTCGGTGTAAAGGCCGACTCGTAAATGTTGCAGCATAGTTACAAAAAGTCGTTACTTGGATAAACTGATTAAGAATCTGAATGGTTATTTTCTCACCTGAAACAATATTAGATATTAATAAAGGGATGTAGTTTGGCTCTAAACCTTCGTCATCGCTGCTGCCTTTTAGTGCGAGAGATGTGAGGCTGCTGATCAAACGTATCATCACTGTTCGATGTACTGCACTCAGACAGTTGATTTGAAATCAGCGCTGCAGAATATTTCTCTTATAGTATCCACGTTATCTCAGTTATAATTGGGTTTCTCATCTGTTCCATCTCTTCTGTCGACAGGTCGTAACATGCTGCTGGTTGGTGTCGATGGTCCCAAGGTCCCCTGTGAGGAGATCCTAGTGAAACACTTGGGCAACCGTCTATACAACGTCAGCTACCAGCTCAAAGAGAAGGGAGAGTACATCCTGGTGGTCAAATGGGGGGACGAGCACATCCCGGGCAGCCCCTACCACATCACTGTCTAATCCCGCCCTCCACCATCAGAAACTTATCATACCACTGTTTAAAACAACTGAAAATTGTATCTAGAAGCTAACCAATCATTGTTTACAGCCCCAAGTCCCTTCTATGTTACAAATTAAGATTTCTGGCTTTGTTTGCTTCGTTTAAACTATTTAACTGACTACAAAACTCACATCAGTGTTCTTCCTCTGCCAGATTTCTGGTTTTCCAGAACTTGTGTTTTTGAAAACCGACATCTTCACCGTCACCTATGTCCAGTATCTCCCAAAGATGAATGCAGAGACGCTGCATATTCCTCTCTATCCTCATTTTCATTAACTCACACAAGCGATCAGTAAACTCTCGGGAGGAGAAAGATGCACCTTTTTTTTTATTACTGTAAACTAGTAGTCAATTGTGTTTAGGTGTCTTACATTTCCAGCCATGAACATGCTGTAAGTGGCCATTAGCAGACTAATGTAGAATGATAGGATAGATCAGTATAACAGTAGATTTTGGCCCACTGAGCCTGGCATTGGATGGAAAATTACTGTTTACACTGGAGGAGCTATTCTTACACACATTAGTAATGGGTTCGCTTTCATATGCACAATCAGAGGACTTACACAAGGAGGTGTGACGCCTGTCAATGCCCATATGAATGTACGATCATCAGCTTGTCTCTTGTCTTATACAGGGGTAGTTTTTGTAGTGTTGATGCTCTATAAATGCTCAGCACGTGCCCAGTCCACTCCAGCGTGTGTTCCTGACGCTTTCTAACTTTTACCTGCTGATAGTGTGATCCAGTATTAGGCACTACCGTTCTTAAAATCGTAACGCAGAATAGAGAACTAACCGGAGGAGATTAAAAGGAAGGGCAACGTGTGAACAAAAAACCTTTCACACATTACTCTGTCAACACAACACTGCTAGAAAACGACGCTCTCAGTGAGTTCTCATGTGTGGAATTAGGTTATAAAGCTCTTCAGAAACAGAAAGCCTCTGATCCAGGATGACATCAACAGACCATGTGATGCTAGTGGTGGGTCACTCTTGAGTAATGGACATTTGTGTATAATAAGAGGTTTAAAAAGGGAAGTCTCTAAAGTTGTGCAGGTCAGAAGGGCTCCAGGTGATGTTGTGGTTCTTCACGTCCTCACAACATGATGACCAAGAAACCGATGTTGTTTTATTCTGCTCAGTGTTAGTATCTCACCCCCCTTCATTCTTCCAGCTCGCTCTGTGCGTAAACTATGTATTTCAGAACAAAAATGAATCTTATCCTAAATAATAAAAAAAATGGCTTTAAAAGTGTTTGTAAGACAGTATTTTGATACACAATAAAGTTGTCTAGTATTTTTCTGTCAGTCTGATGTCTGTGTGCTGTTTCTTGGAAAATGTTTCTTTATCTTTGTCTCCTTCACACTGACTGACTGATGAAATATCAACTAATCCCTTTCTCATGTGGTGACTGCATGCTGTGTTGCTCTTTAATTACTTTGAATGTTATTTAACTGATGAAACTGTTGGTCAGCAGTAGTGTCTTGATACAAACTAGCTTCAATAATGATTTTGATGATCGCATAAGCATGGAAGAAATGTTAATGTGTATATATACAGAAGTTTCCAGGGAGTGGCAGATGTGTACGTTGCCGATGTCTGCAGCCAACGCCCTTCCTGGAAAACTGAGGTTTGATTCACGTTCTACCTCCTGAGGACGCCAGAGGCTTTTATCCACGAGGCATGTTGTTTCCACTATACACATAATTAAGACCGGCTTGTTGAACCCAGCCAGCCTCAGGAAGAAATCTTAATCTGTTGATAAGCAGAAGAGCACACAATGATTTCATATTTTAAGTAGGCTGTCACTGGATGAGATTCTTCATTCATCGTCACGATAACTTAGCTGCAGTAGCAGGCAGGTGATGAATCTCTCAGCAGTCATGAAAGATAACACCAGGAGAAGATGTATTCACGATTATAAATGAAAACATGAAGCATTAACGCAAAGCGTTCCTAAATTCCTCATAGTCCTGATGACAATGTGTTTTTTTTGTTTGTGTAGTCTCTTCTGGTTTACATACAATCATCATTAACATGTGTCATTGTTTCAGGGACAATATCATACAATTCAGAAAAGTTATCTCGGTTCTTTTGCTGAAATTGGTTTGTGGGATGGATCACATCATATAATATTTATTCAGAATCATAAAGTATCATTTCTAAATATACATTTAACTTTGTCACCAGCGCACTTAGCTTACTGATGAAGTCTAGGCCAACTCCTCGTCTACAAGGTTTGAAGTTGATATATTTTTAAATACTTTTGGAGGTATTTTTAGGAAGTGACAGTTATTTACCATGAAATATTCTCATCAAAGTTATTCTAGTTTTATACTTGTCTATAAGCCTGCAGGCCTGGCTCAAATGATGCCAGTAGATTTATTTAGAATGATTTGTAAAGAGTTAGTAAAACGTGTTTTTATCAAACTGTGCTAGCAGACTTCAGATGAAGCTAGCTAGCCGGCTCGCTCGGATATTTTCCAAAGTGACGTAATACGTCGTCCAGAATCTGGCTCGACGTCACGCCCACTTTACGGTAGACTGCAACAGCCTCCTCCCGCTCCGGGACACTTTTTAACCCAAAACTTCTCCGTCTTCTTCAAAAGTAAGTTAAACTTTCTCTTCTTTGGTTGGAAAACATTTCGTGTCTAAACGTCTGACGCGTCTTTTGCTTGCGAAAGATTTGAAAAAAAGCCGCGAAACGTCTTTCGGTTCTGACGTGGTTTGGACAAGTTAACGTATTATTATTATCCTTTTTATAGAAGAACGATGTTGTCTTCTAACTTGTGTCTTTGACATGAACCCGCTGATTTGGGCTCAGAGATGTTTCTCTTTTAAGATTTCCTGGTGGATTTCTGTCTGCCTGCCTGTCTGTCTGTCTGCCTGCCTGCCTGCCTGTCTGTCTGTCTGCCTGTCTGTCTGCCTAACTTACCTGTCTGTCTGCCTAACTTACCTGTCTCACTGTCTACGTGTCTGTCTTACCATCTGTCTGTCTATCCACCTGACTGTCTGCCCTGACTTGTCTTTCAGTCTGTCTGTTTATTTGTATTTCTATCATCTGTGTGTCTGTTTATATGTCTTTCAATCCATCTTTCATGTCTGTGTATCTGTCTTTTTATCCATCTGTGTGTCTTATTATCTGTCCTTGCATCTGTTTACCTGCTTAACTTGTGCGTCTTGTCAGTCCATGTACCTGTTTGTCTGTCTGTATGTCTGTTATTTACCCGTCTTTCTGTATAACTGTCTGTCTGTCTGTCTGCAGATGTCTTTGAGTGAGAAGAGTGATGAGGAGATCAGCAGGCTGCTGGCTGATTATGGCATCGAACATGGACCTGTTGTTGGTAAGAAATACACACACAATGAAGGTGTGTTGCTCAGTGATGGATTGTTGTCTCCACCTTTAATGTCCTTTATTAATTAAGTCATTTATCCTGGTTCACTCTGGCCACTTCATCACGCTCAACGGATGAAGGTCAAAGAGTTAAAACTAGTTATTCATAAAAAATGTGAAGTAGTAAAAACGTAGAGAAAGAAAAGTAACATATAAATAAATAAACCCTTTAAGAATTCATGAAAAGGTTTTCAGTAAATATTCTCCATAGAAATTAATGTTACATTCTTTATTTTGCAACAAAATACCTTGTAGAATTTTATAAATTAAAACAAGTCAATGATAATAAATATTTCATGTTTTGGTGACACGTACTCCTCGTGTCCCTACTTAGCTTTCATCAGCAGTACACACACTTAACAAAGGGTTAATAAAGCACTAACTATACACATTGGAGTGAATTATAATAAACATATAGTAAAAGTACTGGGCTCAGAAGTGCTTCATACGGGGTCTGAGAGTGAAGATGTTGGATGTTTGTGATTGATTGGATGATGCAGACCAGTCTTGTGTCTGCTGTGATGAACATGCTGAAGCACTGCTGACGTGTTTGTATTCACACAGGCACTACTCGAAGGCTGTATGAGAAGAAGCTGGAGAAGGTGATGGAAAACACCCCAGTGAAAGCCTCCTCTGATAAGACCTACTACAGAGAGGAAGGTAAGAAGCTCCTCCGTGTGCTGGCCTGTCTAACATCTGACACTGAACGCAGCACCTTCTGCTTTAATTCAACATACTGTATGTCGCTTTCACTCTGGCAGCAGAAGTTTGCATATTTTGCGATATAACAACCAAATGTGACTCTTTTTATGGAGATAAACATTCGTCGTTCATCATTCTGCTATTAATTCTTCTGCTTGCTTTTCCTCATGCAGGAGGAAATAAAGTGGACTTTTGACTCGATACATATTCACTACCCATAATAGCCATAATGTGAAATAGATTGTATGAAATATAAATTCATTGATTTAACCCTGCTATAGCCACTGAAGGGATAAATAACAAATCAAATCTTTGTTTCAAAATCATATAATTCATCTATCTTACAGCAGTGCTGGAGCCAGTATCTAACCTGAGTGACCTCGCACCATCTAGGGACCCGGAGCGCTCAGAATAAAGGTCTATAAGACCAAACATAATAGAATTTATTAGCCATTTCGAACCACTGAGATATGACGGCAGATATTAGCAAAATAATAGCCAATTGCACCTGCGTCATTAGGTAGGTGTAGCTGGCCATCAGCATCAAACACCTCACACCAAAAGGTCCCTCATAGAGTTTCTGTCATTGAATGATGAATGAGTTATGAGGTCAGGGGTGTTGCTCCAAGTTCTTTCACCGCTGTCCCTGAAAACCAATTTTGACTGTGGTGAAGTGAATGTAACTAAAAGCCAAAATACCTTGTGGATGTGGATTAATTGCGGTGCCTGCAGGAAGAACTCTGTCCCAAACACATTGTCTATCGTCGCAGGGTCCTATCGAGTCCTGCCGCTCTGTAGCAGGAAACACCAGGCGATCTCCTGGCTAAACCTGTCAGTCAGTGTTTGGCCTCTGTGAAGACTTTCTCTTCTTATTATTGTAATCGTAAATTAAAGTCAGTTGATGTTTTTGTCCAAATGGTCCAAAGTGAGCTCATGTGATTCTTTTCTCTGCAGAAGAAGTTACGTACATCACATACCAGAGTCCGGTGAGTCCTAACCGCCTGCTCCTCCTCTGTACCCAACGTCTCTGCTCTGTGACGGTAAATAATCTCACAACCTTCCTGTTTTGGTTTTCACAGGTGAGACATGAAGGTTACACAGACATGTGAGTACAGTTTTAACACGCACAGATGCACACAGATGTTTTCCACCAGAATGTTTTTTATGTGCTTTTGTTGCATTACTGCGGTTTTTGGTTGTTGTCAACTTGAGTAGCATTTTATTTCACTTCCCCAATCCTCTGCTCCACCGAGCTCGCAGTGAAGCACACGCATGCACACACACGCACACACACACACACACACACATGCAGGCAGAGGAGAGAAACAAGTTTGACTGTAAAGTTAAGCACACAATTCTCTCTACTCTTCTTTGATTTCATGGGAGTCAGTGGTGCTGTTTTACCGTGGCGCTCTTTCATTCTCACTCCACATCCCAAACGCAGGTTCTTTCACTATGTAACTTGAGTTTAGTCGACACGATCTCCCACGGAAAAGTGAAAAATGCTGCAGGGCATTACATCAGAAATCAACAACTTGTGTTGTTCCATTTGAAGTTGACTCCCAAGTTGAATGCAATAACGCAGCGTCAGTGGACTGTGCAGCTGTGACGTTTACTATCAATCCAGCAGACATCGGCCAATACTGATTATCTAGAAAACGTCCTGATTACTCCTCAAATGTAGTACAAAAACCTCAACAATGAACTTGTGTAAATGTGCGAGTCAGTTTCCACAAGTGCACATATCTGCATATTTTTCAGCACAAGGTGCCTCTCATCTACAGAGAATGTAAACAAATATTAAGTTGGTTAAGTTGCGACCAGGTGAACCTTTATGATGTTTACAGCCTCAGTTTTCACTTTGTTGTGTCTCTCCTGGACATGGGAAAGCATTATTGTTTACTTTGCATGAGGGCCTTCGGCTAAATTTGTAGATGTCGATCTAAAGTATTTCTCCACTCAGGCTGAAACGACGCGGCAACACTGCGCCTGATGAAGATGAGGAATCAGACCGAGATACACAGTGAGTCCTGTAACATGAACTAGTTGTTTCTGAGCAGATGAGTTCTCGTCTAGAAGTCTCTTCTGTCCCGTTCTGCAGGTCCCCGATCCAGCGCAGTAGCAGAACAGCCAATCACAGCACAACACAATCCAGGGAGCCGGTCCGAAATTCTGAAGGCAGCATGTGGAACGTGATTCGGGTGCTGCTGCTATTTGCGGTGTTGGCAGGTTTCTTCTACTACGCCTACTGCCGTGTGAACAATAAAGAACATCCTTTTATAGTTTAATGGATAGGTGTGATTCGCTCTGAGGGTGGTGTTCTTAAAACTCGTTTCCATTGTCTTAGTGGAGGTGACGGGTTTAACTTCTCCTCATTCCAGTATTTTTATATATAATTCTAAATACCACATTCCATGAACTATGTGTCAGTTGGCAATTAATCCCATATGAAGAGCTAAACCAACAATTCCATGATATTTGGTGAAAACGTGCTCTGCTTTCATCTAAAGATGTGCACCTTCAGGAGGGGTCAATGGTCCTGGTCTGCAGACGGGGAAGGAAAGTGAAGCATAGAGAGTCGGACTAATGCATCCTTGGTTTTGGTCATTTCATGGGATTTGCTGACAATAAAAAAATGTAATGGTAAAAATCTTTACTTCAGGTACTTCTACTTCCTTGTTTTCTTGCTATGCTGAGTGTTTGCATTAATATTGCTTCAGATGTGCGAATGATGGCGGCATCTGACACAAACAATTGTTTTTTGTAAGATGAAGCCTTTTCTCACATGTCCAAGCAGTCATCATGTCGTATCTAAAACTTATGTGACAAATAAAGAATTACAGCACAGTTTTTATTGTTTGATTTGTAACTAAGGTGCAGTGCCATAATGTTCCTTAACTTAGCGTTTCCTTTTAAAGGATGCAATCGTTAATATGAAGTGAAGTATTTATACAGCAACTGAATTAGAGACTTCGTTCCAAACATTAAACACTTCTGGAAAATATTTAAAAATGTATTTTGTTAGAAAACATTTGAAGAGGCCTTATTCCAACAATCCAACAGACAATATAAAACAGTTGTATTTACAAGGAGCATGTTTGATAGCATAAAATGTGCAAATTCTGCATTTGATAACATAAAACACTCCACAGGAGAATCTACTGTCAGTCGCATTCGAAGCACATGAGGCAAGAACTTAAAATACTGGGCCGAACTCTGGTCAAGTTCAATTTGATCCAGAGCCGAGGTGGTTGTTGGTTTTTCTTGGTGATTCTGTGTCTCTGGACCCGCATATGGGTCTGGGTCCGGGTCTGGGTCCACAAAAGACTCTCTTGATGCTTGATTAAATCCTTTAAAGGAAGTGAATGTTTGTTTTTGCCTGGTTATCTCTGTCACCTCGCAGGTGCTTTCCTCCAGGTGCTCCGGTTTCCTCCCACAGACCATCAACATGCAGGAAGGTTCAATGGTTAACAGGTCGCTGGTTCAGAAGCCACCAGTTATGTTGAGGTCAATGGGCAGTGGGGACATCTGAAGCTGAGGTACTGACATCACAGGAGACAATGACGACCTGGGAATGAAACAACAAACAATCTAATTATCTCATTACAACAATAAGAGAGCCACCTACTGTGTGTTATATGTTCCATTACCTGACAACATGTCCCTCGAAGCCGAGCGCTGTGATGAAGATGTTGATTAGGACGGTGAAGAAGACAAACACTGTCGCTACATTGTTCATCCTGTTCAACTTTGCGTGTTTCCTCACATCATTCAGATCGTACTTCACTGTAAGAACAAGATTAGCAATATAAAAATCTGATGACTTATAAAGACAAAAAGCGCGAGAAAAGACGAATTCAAACGTTGTTCAAGAGTCTGTAACATGATGAAAGGAGTTAAATTCAGTCTGGGACTTCTTCAAATTGTGCTGTGAGATTAAAAGCATCAATGTCACATGTACGAAAGACATAAAATAAAAGTCCTTTTGAAACAAAATGATGGAGTCACTTGCCAATAAAGACGAGCAGCAGCCCCACTACGACCTGTAAGCAGATGGATATCGACAGCAGGACAATGAGGGGGATGTAGAAACGGTACTGAGGCCCCACATATAGAACCGTCTTCAGTTGGGATGAGTTGGCCATCAACAGGGCGACGTCCAGCATGCTCTGAGCCGCAGTCTTCTTCGTGGCGTAGTGATTTAGGTTGATGGAGTGGTACAGTTTTCCAGAGCGGTCTGTCGGTACCTGGAGAGGACAGGTTAGATGTGAGAGATTACAGCTACATGCTTGAGCTTGTACGTGTAGATCCACTAGATTCATGTTGAAGTCAGTAAAGTATAAAATCCTGTTATTGTTTTCGTTCTCTCTCACAGGCCTCACTTCAATCTGTACATGTGGGCAATGTGTGTCTCCTGTTTACTCCAAACTCAGAGGGTAGTTGTGTATTTTGTCTCTGAGTACGTTTTGTACTCAGGTGTGGCATTAAAAGAAAAGCAGGGCTTGGCAGAGCCACAGGTGATGACTCAGAGAGTCAGAGAGAGAGGCAACAAGACTCAACATGCTTTGGCACATACTGTCTCTAAGAATCCTGACAAAGAACCTGCATGTGCAGAGGGAGTGGTATGACTCGGAAGCAGCACATGAGACGACGTGCAGGTAAACAGTTTTTGCAGCCAGAAAAAGTCACCTCCCTCTGCACCAGTGAGCAGACGTCTCTTCTGTTTGCCATGTGTACACCACATCAGTGGCGACGGGTTTTCTGAGGTCTTTGATGATCCTGTCACACAGGTGGACCGGAGATCACACCTGGGTGTGACTCTGAGCCACAAAGATTTCATTCATCTCCTCCTTTAGTTGACACCAATGGAGACAAGCCCTGATTTCACATGTGATTGTGTAACTGGGCTTCCCTGTACATCACTAGCACGGTGGTTTCCACAATTAAACCTGAAGAGTCACCAGTTCGGAATTAGGTTTGTTTTTGCTTGTGAAGGACTGAACAATGGATGTGTTTAAAAGTAATCAAACAACAAAAGGAAATGGAAAACCTCTTGAGGACATGTGAAACTGATATACAAGTAGAAAGAGGTCAAAAAGGTGGAGAACCACTGGGACCCTGGGGGCTAGAGGGATTTAGCCCAACACAACTATTGTGTTCACATTTCAACAGGACTTGTCTCGCGTGTCTGATTATCAATAATCTGTGATCTAAAGTACAGAACCCTTCGGACGGTGCATCAGGTGCCACCCTTGAATATCATGTAGAGTGAATAAGAATAAATGTTAAATATTAAACAAGTGGTTTCCACACTTTTGGGTTTTTGATGTCTCACACAAAGCAGCATGTAATCAGTTCATGATTCAGATGTGAAGGAGTTTTTAACAACAATATCTCACCACAAAACCATGAAACTGAAAGTTGATAACAGATCGATGCATCAGAACTGTTCTTTCCCTCAGCCGTGAATAATCTCACCACCCTTCAGATTGAACTGGTATCATATTATAGAAAATAGTTAAACACTTACAAACTAATGTTTCAGGATGGACCATCTAATGATGGCTAGATTATATCAGTCAGAGGGACTAAACTCATTCTTAGAATTTGACATTTCATATTTATGTACTTTTACTTTTCTTCCTTCACTTCTTACTGCCCACAGTTATATACCAATTAAAACCATTTCCCTTACATCTGAATACAATACAGTACAACGTATTGCCTGGTCACGACCTTGTGGCTACAACTGAGCAATGAGTTTAGCTTTTGGGCAGTTTGGTTGGCCACCCCTGTTGTGTTTTTCTTACCTCAACGTCGCCAAGTTTATTCAGAGGTATGACCTCTCCATTCAGCCTGTGTGTCCTGTCCATTTTACAGTTTTTCTGTTGTCCGACTTCTTCTGGAGAACAGAGTGCTGAGATGATGTCTCAGAGCTCACTGATCTGCCACAGAGAGATCAGAGGCAGCAGACAGGACCATCAGGTCGTGCAGCTTCTCCAGTTACACTGAAAAGGACCCCTCCCACTGTGTGCATCTGTTTAGGTGAGAAGAGAGTTGGTCCCACCTCTTTCTTTCTTTCTTTCTGGTTGGTGCAGAACCTGATAACAGTGGCCTTAGCTGAGGTCTGTACACTGAGTGCCCGTCCTTTTTTTTCATGTAAATCATAAAGAAATAGTCGCTTGGGTCCCCTTTCAACCCAGAGTATGATATAATCAATTTAGTCTCTCAAAACACATCAATACGAAACACAGGCTTATGCAATTGAATATATTTCACTACGTGTATTACAACCCACATGAGCTACACCAGATAAACTCCAATGAATCTACTAAATGCCTAAGATAAACTCCTGTTGTGATCATTTTACTACTGATTGCAAGAAGTTCAAAAATGACAAATGATGTTAGTGTGGCAATACCTTGCAGAATTCATAGAAAAAGTACTCAACTATTCTCAACTATTTTCTGCTGGTAGAAGCACTGACGTGAGACGTTTTCTTCAATAACAGCAACAAAATCAACACAATGTTGACAGAGTTTTGTGACAATAAATTGTATTATATTATTTGATTATTACAGTGCAGTAGTTTGCAGGCTGCATTTAAATAAAGTATAAAAATACATGGAACCGATTGTAGTTACTTTATGTGCTCCTGAACACGAAGGGGTGACCAGAAGGGGGCGCTGCTCCTGCTGTGTGCGACCGGAAGTGACTCCTTCACTACTTCCTGACACTCGACATTCAGACATGGCGGCTGGCTTCACCCTTCACTCCGCGGTTCTCCGCCGGGCGCTGCGAGGAGCCTTCAGCCTGCACCGACGGACACCAGGGGCTTCTGCCACCGCTGCCGGGATCAGGTCCGTTTGTAACGCTGCTCCGGAGGCAAACATATCCGTGATACAAGAGTCCACGGAAGAGTACAAGTTCGTTGAACGTCTCATCCCTCCATCACGGGTCCCCGCTCCACCAAAGCACGCTGGCCCGACTCCGTCTGGCTGGGTCCCTCCGGCACAGTCACCGCCGCCTCTCCCCTACATGATCCGCCGCTCCCGCATGCACAACATCCCGGTTTACACCGACTTAACTCACGGCAACCGCAAGACAACGCTGGTACGAAAAGTGGAGGGCGACATTTGGGCTCTGGAGAAAGACGTGAAACAGCACCTGAAGGAGGTAACAGGGAAAGAGCTGCCAACGCAGGTCAACGAGGTCACCATGACCCTGAAGGTCAAAGGTCATTTCGATAAGGAGCTGAAGGATTGGTTGACCGGCCGAGGCTTCTGAATGAGCCTGCGGGTGTCACAGTTTCATGCTCGGGGCTGTGCAGATGGAGAGAACTGCTGGCTGGGTTCCAACACTTACTTGCAGGACACTTGGTGTCTTCCAACGCAAGACATCCAATTCCTACCCTGTTGAAGTCCTGCTGCTCGTGTCTCTCCCCAAATTGTATGAGAACTTGCTGCGTGAACTTCCTGGACTGTTAAACAATGTATATATTTATGTAATAAACGAGTCAGTAAACACAACAAATTGTTTCATTCCTGTTAGATTTGCTGTGGAAGTTGCTCACATGTTCATTATACTTTAATTTAACTGTCGGTCGAAATGTGTTTGATAATTCAGAACAAGACACAAATTCTTAATGTTTGGTGGGGGGGGGGGGGTCCACAAGAACAGTGGATGATCTAAATAATATAAACCAGACAAAACACTGATCAATTGATGGATATAATATAATAATATAATATAACTTCATAGTTTATTCTGTCCATCCAGGACTTGAACATGTTCCATTTTAAATGATATGAAACAGCCGAGAAGCAGGAAATTATAAACCATCAAAAATGTCAAATCTTCAAATGATTCATCAGAAATTCAAAAACAAAAAAGTTTCTGCTTGAATATCTGCTTGTTTTTACACATCGTTCCAAATTGATTTGTTCTGTGTTTATTGAAATGAATTCCCTGACCTGAGAGGTAGAATGACATTTCAATTGTTTTAAGTTTTATTCTGGTTCATGCTCTTCTGTTTTATCTCCTGGGACAACTAGCTCATGCAATTTTATAGGTTCTATAATGTCAATTATGCACAATTGATGAAATGAACTGAGTTGACACCCAGGTCCCTTTATACCCAAAATACAGTCTGAATTATTACCGTCCAATAATGTGCACATCGAGTGGAGACGAAGGAATATACAAAGTAGGAAAAGTAACAAAGAGATTGTTAAACCGTCACTCATAGCAACAGGACCAAACACCAACCCTGCTGCTCATTCCTCCAGAGCAGTGCGTGTTTCTGAATGGACACACAATGCTGTGGTGATGGGAGTAATAAAATGGAATTGATCCAAAGCTTCCTCTAACAGCCAGGACTCAGTACTTGTGTATCAGGACTGCACTCAGTGGTATTGTCAGAATTGAGAGAATCCCTATGTTTGCGGTCACGACTTGATGTGGCTGCGTCCTGTTTTGGCTCCATGGAGACGATCACATCCTCCCCTGTACCATCAACTTTACTTTGCACTGGAGCAGCATCCACACGAGAAGCCTGACAGTCCCTTGAGTTTATATAAATGCCTGTATTGTAAGCTGACTTAAAGTTAAAATGTAATAAATACTAATTTAACAAATAAAGTTAAACTAGTTAGTCTGCTGAGTCTCTGCAGTCTCTCTGATCTGGGATCACATCAACCAAGACTCACAATACTTGCTTTCCATTACATATTCTTATACATTTAAACTGATAGTTGTTCTGTCAGTCATAGAGTATGAAAGAGTGATTTGATGGGGTCTCAAACACCCCAGAAAATATTGTCAAGCAGGTGCGTTGCAGCGCAGATCAAATCTTTATTTCATCATCGGAACATTCCAACACAAATACAGAATGACAATAGCATAAATATTTACAGACAAACTAGATATCAAGGTAAGTTAGGATACAAAAAAAGAAGAGTTGTCCTCTTACTTCCCCTCCAACCTTCACTTGACAGTCTGACACCATCGTTTAACAAAGGCTCAACGCCGATCTTGGACACCTATTCAATTGGGAATTCAGAGACGTAAGATTCAGAGAATTTACATAAAAGACAAGCGGAGTGCCGCCACAAAGCATCGACTCCAAAAGTGCTGCGAACATGTTCAAGATGGTTCGATGGTATGTCTGAAGGGTAGACGCTGAACACTGAGTGTTTCCATGGCCAATGAAAGTGCAACAGAACATGATGCAGCTGCATCCAGCGGCCATAACACCAGACTTTCCTCTGACATGGTGGAAAGTGTGACGAATATTCAGTGAACTCAAACATTCATTAATTTCACAATGAAGCTTTAACACAAATATCCTCTCATTCTTTTGTTCACTTCAATAGAAAATCTACATCTGCAATGATGTTTTGTTGTTTGTGCAGTGTGTAATGACGGGCTGCCATCAAGTATGAAGCCGGGAGACAAAGTCTGTGTAACGTCTGTTTAGTTCCTCCAATTGGTCAGCTGGGCAAAAGAGAAACAAATGTTTAAGAACATGTAGAACAAGGTTACAGGGTGTCAGACTGAGGGGCTTTATGGTTTTCTTCCATGTAAAGTCTAGAAGACACAAATCCTATATTCTGTCAAAAGCGTGTTTCTTAAACTCCTGAATGAGTCGCACCCTTAAATCAGGAGTCTACAAAGAGTCACGTGAGCGGTAATACAGGAAGGGGGGAGTATAACTCTTGATTTTGTTAAACCTGAATTGATATAATAATCTCTAACAGCCATGATATGATCGGTCACACTGGTGGAACATTATTCCTGTAGTTCCAGCAGATTGATACATCCTTTAACGCAAAATTAATATTCAAAAATATTGTTTTACAGATTTTGATGGATGAATTTCCTCTGGTTGTGTGATTGTGTATGTGAACATTCACTCACATAACGTGTGCTTCTCGCCTCGGGTCCAGTGAGGCTGCGCTGGTAGTCGGCTCACCTCCTCAGTCACGGACGCAGATGCTTCTGATACTTCATGCAGCACTTCCAACTCCTGACAAATTGGACACAAGAGCAACAGGATGGAGAGTCAATGTGACTTGTTTCCAAAAGGTCGGACTTTGTGTGTGTGCACATTTTCACACATGAGTAAAAGTACCGTATTGCAAGCCTGCAGCAGTTCATAAACTCTCTTGAAGACCTCAGGCTCTGTGCTAAAACTGGGAGGATCTCTTTTGGAGAAAGTGCTGAAGTCTGTTTCATACACATGACAAAAAGTAGCCATCAGCTGCTGGAGGTCACACCCTGCCACATGTAGGACACTTGGAGAAAAGTCACCAGGATCCGGCCCCTCAGTTTTCAGGAATTCACACTAGATGAAGAGAGGAGGGAGAGAGGGAAGGACACAGAAAGCAGACAGCACTAATCAATGCTATGGCACAATAAGACATGGACTTCCATATTTCCATTGACAGCTCGATAATGTCGCTGGCATCACCCGCCACATTAACATACCTCTGATTTTAGCTGCTCCAGCACTGACCTCGTGGACTGCAGGAGGACTGCTACATCTGCAGTCTCCTTTCTAGTTAGCGTACGACATGGTGACTTGAAACTCCTGTGTAGAGCCCTGCGACATAAAGAGAGGTTGACATAGACACAACATTCCGCCCCATCAAACAGTTGATTGAGAGGTACAAGAGTAGGTACAAATTTAAGATTCTTTGGTTGACTCGTGTTATTTTTCAACGTACCGTACTTTTCGGACTATAAACTGCGACTTTTTACCGCATTATTCGACCCTGCGGCTTATATAACGGCGCGGCTAATCTATGGATTTTTACAGCTAACGGCCAATCGGGGAAATCCCAAATCTATGGATTTTACTGGTTACAGTCCTCCGGAGGCCGGAAAACAGCGCTAAAAAGTAAAAGTGGAACCGCGAGTGGTATGAGAGACAGAACGACAGCGAGACAGACGGACATTACGAGAGCGATGTCATATACGGTAACAAAACGTACCTGCGGCCAAGAGCCGCCATTACGGTAATTACGGTAGACACAGAGAGAGACAGCACCTGTTGTTGTAGCACCAACCTTGTTGTGAATAAACCCCGTTCATATTGTTTTAAAGAGGACTCCGTCCATCGTTTACAAGGAGACAGTTTGTGAGACATCGTCATTATGGAAAACAACCGTAGAAATGCATATTGTAGCGGCCCGTCAGTGTGTGTCAAGCTAGGACATTGACTGTGTGTTGGGACTTCCGGGACGTGAGGGGGAAGTGACGTGTGTTGAGGTGTGTGTGGTGCCGGGTGAGAGAGACGAGCTTGACTGTTCTTACGTGAGTGTTCTTTGTTATACGGAGATATTCCAATAAAGACGGATATAAACCCTCTCTGCCTCCATGTTATGAGACCGTTACAATATGATGCAGCTTTTATATTAAAGGCATCAATCTGGCAGTAGATCGCTGCCGGTACGTGGCTGGGAGCCACCGTTTACGGTAAATTAGAAAGTTTAAAAGTTTGTGTGTCTGAAACGCTATGTGATACAGTACAGTTTACACAGCATAGTACATGTTCTGTAGCTACTATTGCTAAATGGTAACAGTTGAAGACGTTAATAACGGTAATTAAACATGAAAAAAACGCGGCT